>JAGTTH010000787.1:0-36536 GCA_022606485.1 Agraylea sexmaculata
CGAATACATTTTTTTGTATCCTCTATTTATAGCGAAATACACAATTGCTTTAATATAATATGACATTATTCAATATTTATAGCAAATAATAATTACTTTAAAAAAATAATCTCAAAGTGTAAAAGACTTGTTATATTTTCGCATTTATATATGTTGATTGAATCAATAAATGTCTCAAACATGGCAACACTGAATGCACCACATACATTATTGTATTCCATATTTGAATTAGTGACGCTCAATATAACTTTAATGTTTTAATAAATACTGAATAATAATTGAATGAGTTCAGAGTAACGATGGTATCTAATTTAAGAACACTCTCGGCTAAATATGAATTATGTAACAAAAGGAAACCGAAAAGCGTATTTTAATTTAGGTAGGTATGTAGAGGATGAGATTTGTAAGGCTTTTCAATATTTTGATAATAACGAGGTCTCGCGAGAAAACCCGACCACCAAGTTACCAAACTCGTGAATATATCAACGAGTTTGTTTAGATTCACATACAAATGTGTATTTATAATATATACCAACAAACACGAGGCCGAAATATAAATGCTTATAATATTCGGAATAACTTATTCCCCTGGATTTCAGGTATATTTGCGGATAAATATTTACTTTGGAAACCGAGAGTAAAAAAATAAATATTCAAAAAGCTATAAACAGCTTAAAATTAAGTCAGGAAAAGTAGATATAAAATTATTTTGCCATAGTATTTATTCATCCATAATGTACTAAGATTTTTTTTTTGATTATTAAAATATGTAATTTAATAACAATTTATGTTGATTTCTAAGAATTGAAATGGGGTTATGCCGGAACGCAATTTTTTTAAATTAATAACATTTTTAAATTACGATAAAATCAATAAGTAACTATCTGGCTGTATTATTAAAATATTTTCATTTAAATAAAATAAGCAATTGGTATTAAATTTTGCAATTAATGTTAAAAAAGCGCGTCAACCGGCGTCTTTTAAAACATTCAGGTTACGTGTTAATGTCAAATTTAGATACGCGTAGAGGTGAAATAACTTAACGCAAATAGCTGTGATTGGTTATATTTTTGCATAATATGATTGCAGTTTCAAAGTGTGACTAATCAATAAATCAATAGCTACTTTAAGAGACGTCAAAAAATGGGATATAAATATGAATTTGTTACTAAAGGTTTATGTAAAAATATATTGTTGCGCTCGAGTATCGAATTATTACTACAGTGTTGCAGGTGGCCACAGCTCGCGTATGTATGAAGTATATGTATAATATGCGCATGCCCAATATATTGACACTTGTATAGATATAAGTTTATTTTAAGAACCGAAGCGATTGCATGAATATAATGCAGTTTTCCATAAAATATTATCAAGGCTAATCTTGAAATTGCAAAACCACAGAGGAATTCTCCCGAAATACATACAACTTTGTTTTGATTGTAAAAGTATAAATAGAAATAGACAAACTGTACGAATAGAGCTACAAAGTGACACAATGGCGCGTCGTGGTTTTTCTCGGTAAGATGAATTGTCTTTTATGCATGGAAAAAGGATTTCACAAATCCCGAATACCACCTTACGATATATAATATATTATTTATCCTTGTATTTTTCAAATACCACATTCTGCCGATATATGTATTGTATTTGAGAGAAAATAAAAATAGTGATATATGCTTGTAAACGATCATAACAACGCCGAGAGTGAAATATCAAATTTACGATTTCACAATACGAATATGTCTTAAGTTGACCGCTTCTTGAAAATTCTAAATTTCTTTCGAAGCTTTATAAAATTTATAATAAACTTCACCCAAGGTGGTATTTTTATTAAAGAAAAAATGTACGTGTAGATTATATTGGTTTACAAAATAGAAAATAGGGGTAAATGGGCCTGAAATGAGGCTGAATTTTATTTAAAATATTGAAGACTTTTTTTATCACAATTAAATATTGCGTGATTTTTTAGGATATCTATTTTTACAATAATACATAAAATAATTAGAATTTAACTGGAACGAGAACAAACACCTTTTTTAATTGTGTATAATATCTTTCATTTATATATTAATTTATTACAATAATAATAATAAAATAGGATTTTCCCATTGAGAGAAATACTGTATTAATTTGAAATAATCAAATTCTCGTTAAATTTTATTCAGGATTCGAACCTGCGACTCCTGGTTTGCATCCACTTAGAAAATTAATTGTTTTTGGATTATTCAATTCAATTTGTACTCTAATCCAGTTTATTATGTATTTTTGAATAGGTTTTGATGATTTTAAAATAAAATAATAACGGTTGCATCTATTAAAATAATGTATAATGTATGTTTATAAATAAAAATCTTATAATTATACAGAATAATTTAGAGACGCATTAGCTTACTGCAAACGGTTGTGATTTGTGATTGCGACGGTCGTTGATAAGTTATAAATAATCTATAGCATTTTCACAGAATATTCGTAAGAAATTGTGTATAAACTTTAACAAGCAAGTTTTTTTAGATCTATGAAAATGTAATGTGTTGATCGTTGATAATGGATATACGTTGGTAATATGATATAATTTCAGGTTGATTAATGAAAACAGCATCTAAATATAAACACACGATGGTGGTTTTCGTGTCCAAGTGTAAAATGCGTACGTGACAGGTTTCAGGTTCATGAGCTGCCGCCAGACACAACCTTCAATTATCATAATTGCATATCAAATATATTTATACGCCGAAAAAAATACATATAAATATATCACAATGTGTAGAAAAACGGACTTAAATGATTGTTTATTTACGTCACGTATATTGCCCACCGAGTTTCTGAATAAAATTTAGATTTTCCATTGGAATTTGCTAAATTGAGACGGAGAATCCAATTCCACTTAACCTTGCGTTAAAACGCTTAATTTCAAAAGGAGCTTACGGGGCAGTCTTTTAACAAAGGAGTGAAAAGTAGACAAAAAAGGCTCATCCTCCACAAAGATAAAGCGATAAGACAGAGGAATTATACTCTTTTATTTATAAATTGAACGATCACGGTGATTAAAACCTTTTTTTTTGTGAATCGCCACCACGATGATTTACAATTATTTAGATATTATAATTAAGAGTGTATTTAAAATGAAGTAAACATTATGTGCACGCAAAGAGATTTTCAATTCTCTCTCCTTTCTACTTTGACCTTCTGCGTTATTTCTTTTACCCGCAGCTTTGTTGTGTGCTTCTCTTCTCATTTTTATTATGAGAATTTAAGAGCAGACTAGAAAGAGGAGAAGACTAAAAAGGAAATCTCGAGATAAATGTATGTAAATCATGTACCATGTAAATTATATTAATATTAAGGCTGCCTCTATTTTCATGATAAAAAATACTTTTTATACATATATAAAATTATTTGTATGGTCAATTTTATAATATAGTATTTTATAATTAAACACTTTGCGAGAAAAACAAGAGATATACACTTTTCAATATATTCAAGATATTTTAAATAATTTTATTCTTTTAACAGCTGTTTTCCCATTGTTTATATGATTACATAGCCTCGGCAAAGAGGGTGAACTAACAAGATTTCAATTGCTCAAAATCGTAGAGCACTGCGCGGCCATATTGATAATACATATTACTTTCTTATTCGGTAAAATGTATTATTCTATTTGAATTTTCAGATATTAACAGAACGATACGAACACAATAATATTATAAATATAAAATAATATTTCTAAATTTGCATTCAATTCATCTTCTTAATTTGCATTCAACTTTGTAGTGTTTGATTGTTTGTGTTGAATATTGTAAATTCATGTATGATAACTGTAGATGTAATTTATAATATAATGTTTTGTGTAAATCAGAAATAAAATTATAAAGGTAATCGTTACAGTCCTCGAATACGTCAAATCACTTCATCACACCTACTTGGACTAGGTCCGAAATTTATTGATGATTATCGTTTTGTTGAAGTAAATTATAAGTAACAAATGATTTTGAAAATATGTAATAAATTAAATAATTCGATCGTTTTGATAAAATAACAAATGTAAAAATGACAAATAAAAATAAAAATAAAATAGAGACAAACGTCAAAATCACGTGACACATCGACGTGAAGTCGGTCGCGGATCAATAATGGATGAACTGTCAAAATGAACAACAAAATTATGCTGATTAAATTAAACAATAAAACTATTATTGAACTAATATATAACTAGATATTCCCACTGATACTTTGTTATGAGTTTAAGAATTAATTTTTATACTTTTGAGTGTAAAATATTCAATCCAATATCTTCGTTTAATGGAAATTCTCAAAGAGTGAGTTTGATCTTTTATAACGACTAGATTTCTTTTCAATTGATCAAATCCGACAGCCACAACTATTATGGGACATAAATAGACAGATTACGACGATTATTATAGGGGGGAACACGCAAAGGAGAAGGAAACGGAGAAGACTTGGGTTTTTTTTCATGATTTTTCTATTTTCGGCATAAGACGAGTACATAATGAAGTGGCGTGTATCAAAAGGAGGGTGTCACTGAGATCTGCTGCTTGAGCTAATTTACTTTCCTTAACATGTTTCCTCTCTGTGTAATTTACCAAGACCACGCAAAATCCACTGCCTTATTTATAATTTAAATTACTTGATAAACTAATTAAGTCGCTGCTATGATTACTAAGAAACTGCGCAACGCCTCTTTAAATTCAAACACCATCTTGCTGTATGAATCATTCAATTTGCGAGATCCACTGCTAAATATTTTAATTATTAAAATAGTACAACCTTCATTTGGAATATGAACCGCAAGTATTCTAGGACAAAAAGAGATGCATTCATATGACGAAAAATAAACATCATTATGAAGAAGCTCGTGTCTGTTTCGCACCTATTCTTCTGATAATGGTGTGTTTGCAACAAATAAATATAACTTTTTTTACCCCTTAAAATCGTCAAATGCAATCAGAACAACATGAAAAAATAAAATCGTATCGTCGCGTCGAAACGAGACGGATTCCTATAAAGAGAAGAGAAAAGTTCATGTATACAGGGTGGATTCAATTAATTGACAATATTTAAGGGTGTGGTGTATTTAAAAAAATATTAAAAAAATATTTACGTATTAGCACACAATATGGTGGCCCAAACTCTATTTCAAAAGCAATTTTAATATATTTAATTATTTAAAAAAAAAATTTTTTTCAATTATTAAAATACTCTTATATAAAATTCTCAGTAATTCAAGTTCACCCTGTATATTAAGAAACCTAGAGGGAATGAAAAAGACGTTCATATTTCGCTATATGGACACATCTGGATAAAAACTCATCTCATTTCGAGTTTGCTCTTTAGAACATAAGACTATTACATGATGATTTATTGTTTCAGTTATTAAGCTTTATTTATTTATTTAAATACGCCTCGAGGGGCGTTTTTTTGAGAAGGTTTTTTTAGACACAAGAACGTGTTAATTGTCTGTCGGTGATCTTAACTATTACTAGTTACACACGTCACCGACTTAATAATCAGTATTTACGATACAATACAGGAAATCAGTGTAAGCCTGGATCAAGACGATTGATCATGATTTTATTAATTCTATTCCCGATATCCCAGTCGTAATAAACGATCAAATAATTTTTGAGATAATTCTGTTTGGTGTTACATCTATACGATTTGGACGAATAAAGAACGTATATCGAGGTCAGGTTTGGCGACCATCCTTTATTTAACTATTCATTTACCCAAAATCAATATAGACGGTTTGGTAAAGCAGTTATTTATCGCTTTATTTGATTATTTGCAACCCCCGTTTGTCAACGAACCGTATCGGTGTAAATGTCAAAATTCAGTAGTAACAAGTTACACATTCAAATTTAATTTAATCGGAAACGCAAATTGTCGTTACAACTAGGTTGACATTTTGAGCACAGTGAAAATCTTTTACAGATATTATATAATTTGATATATTTTGGTTATCACAAGGATTGGAAAAGTTTCGACGTCACTTTACATGAATCACCACTACGACAGATATTATCATCTATTTATAACTTTCTTTTTGGATTATCGTATTTTCACAACTGTCACCATTTTATTAGAAGAGATATTTTTACATGCGTCTATTTTAAGAAATGTGTATTTTGTGTCTTATTAAGAATTTATTCAAAATAATTAAAACTTTCATATTAAAATGTGAAAGAAAAGTTTTCACCATTTAGTCGCATTGAGTTAAAAGTTTAGTCTGTATTGAGATTTGTCTGTAAACATTTCGGCGGGCAGCTAACAGCTTTCTTAATTTATAATAAATAATTTTATTACCACCAGCGTAATAGCTCAGGGTATAAGACCTGTGGCTACAAATACTGTGGTCATGGGTTCAAATCCCACTCAAATAAAAAAAAAATGATTTGATCGGTTATTACGACTGAGAGATCGGGAATAATATTAATAAAATCCCGATCGATCGTCTTGGTTCAGGTTTACTTCGATTTCCTGGATTATAAGGTAAATACCAAGGCGAATATTATATCGGTGACCTTAACTAGTAATAAAAATAAGAAAAAAAAATATTTAGGCTTATTTTATAATATAAAAATATCATAGATAGATATACATTTTCTTTTAGTTTTATTCGATTTAGGAGCTTTTGATATTGAGCTACTCATTAATATATTATTAATTAAAAATACCATTGTACAAATTGCTTGACTTCAGATAAATTGCCTTAACCTTTTCTTATATTGAATATAATTAAATACATATTTCAACAACAAACAATATGAAACACGACTTGAATATTAAAGTCATCGAAACGTAAAGTATTAAATTTCAAAGACGAAGATAGTTCACGGGGAAAAGCGTCTGTGATATTTTAAATGCATCTGTTAAGCTTGTGCTTGTTGTGATATAAAAATAATATATAATTCTTGGTAGCGATGCGCTATTTTAGGATTTAATAAATGTTGATTGTAAGAAAGATCGGAGATGACAAACCTGAGTTTCGGAGGTAACGTCCAATTGTAGGGTCTTAAGTCTTCCAGAGCAGTCGTTTTTCAGAGCTTCAGCATCCTGGTTGTCAGCTTTATTGGTGAATCCAGCAAATACTGTGAATCCCAGCTCATCCAGCTTACGGGCCAAGGCGTTTCCAATGACATTATCACAACCGGTAATCAATACGGCTTTACCCGCAGCTTGTACCTGGAATCATCAATTAAAAAAGCCACTAATTAGAATTATATAAAAAAATAAGTTGCTCGTCCACTCAAGAGGGATGATTGATTGTTTACAAATGACTACTAACAGTTTAAAAAGAGAGAGTAATAATACAACAACGTATTACTTAATTGTTTGTCGGTGATCTTACCTATTCATAGTTACACAGGTCATAGACTTAATAATCAGTATTTACCTTACAATACAGGAGAGCAGAGTAAACGTGTCGAGATTTTATTACTACAGTACTTGTAATCACGCAACTTATTCCTTTTAAATTAGGAATTATATCAAATAAATCGTTCATTTAACGAATTTACAGAACTTAATTTCAAAGTTTATTTACCTTACAATACAATAAATCAGAGTAAACCTGGTTCAAGACGATCAATCGGGATTTTAACAATATTCGTAATAACCGATCAAATCAATTTATTTATTTTTTAACTTTGCGGGATTTGAACCCATGACCACAGTATTTGTAGCCACGGGTCTTATACCCTGAGCTATTACGCTGTTCATTATCTTATTGTAATATATTATTGAATATTTTAGTGCAAATATATAAGTTTGACTTTATTATTATCAAGTCACATTAGCTTTTATTATATTTACACCCAACAAGCTTCTAAAATAACAGGTGAGGCAAAAGTACTGCTACTATTTTGATTGTGTGCCATCTTGGTTATGTGACGCTTAGGTAGAGTGTGAAAATATAATTGGGGCGTCTGCACAACACAATGCTTAAAGCGAAACTGATCTAAACGTCACATAACCAAGATGACGCGCAATCAAAATGGTAGCGTGACTTTTGCCCCACTTGAAGATAGTTAGTAACTCAAAGCCGGATTTTTCGTAGATATGCTTGTGTGTTACTTACACATCAAATTAAAATGCTGAAATGCACCACCATAAAAGTTGTATTTCCCATTTTTATTGTATTTTATAAAACATGTCAAGATAGTATTAAAATATCCTATCAATAAACTGATGATGAATTTACAATATAAATAATTTTATATGTGGTGGTACTTAATTAATATTATTATGAATTTTCTTGTTCTTTTGTCCAAAACCGCATCTGATTAGTCGAACACGTCACGGCAATACGAAGTGGTTTAACTAATTTACCGCAAATGGCAGTGATTAGTGATATCGAGGTATAAAATCATATTATGGTTTTTCTGTACATCCTGTAGACATGTTTAAAGGTTAACTATGGATCTAAAAATATAAGAAACAAAGACTAGTTTATATGGCTACGGGTTCAAATATAATTAATAATATGATGAATTAAAAAATGAATATAATGAGTCTCAAATTGTTGAAGAAGTCTACTTTAAATGTAAGCACGCTAGCTAACATCTTAATTATTCCAAAATGTATTTTATTCACTCTTTGGTTGAGCTTTAATTTGTACTGAATTCAATATATACTTTGACAAATTACACCACAGAAAGAGGCTTTACGATTGACGAATAGGGAATCATCAAATATGCATTGATTTCAAACTGTCTGGACTCTTTGAAAGCATTGTATTGTTTGAAAATTGTCTTCGCAAATATAAAATATTTACATTATTCAGACATTCATATATATATATATATTTTCTAGACGAACAATTATTTATAGTTAAATTATTAATATAATTTCGATGAAAATATAAAGCAGTTGCCAAAGTATGAAATTATGTCAGACTGTACTGTTGTAAAAATAGCACCGATGGAGTATGCCAAGTGGTGAAGAAATAATATTATAATTCCGTGCTTTATATGTGAAAATAGATTTATTTTATAAGGCAATGTGTCACTGGTAACATTTAAATGTTGATTCAAGATACTGAAATAGTATGTATATACATATATTCCAGTGTGCCTATACAGTTTCGTCGGAGTAAATCTGAATTGCTGATTGGCTTCTCGACACCGCCATTTTCGACATGCTTTGCAAAATATACGGGCGCACATTGTCTTCTGCGATGTATGGAAATATTAGTTTGCTTGTTGAAAAAGTAATGCATTTATATCAGATCGAAATAGAGAGCACTCAGCTCAGTGGCGTATCAAGGGGGGGCACATTCGCAATACGCATAAATACCAACTAATCATGATAAATGTGAATTGAAATCTGCACATAAGATATGAAATTCTAAAGTCTATTTATATATATATATATATATATATATATATATATATATATATATATATATATATATATATTTAGGAGGAAATAAAAATAATAAAGGAGATGAAATTATATAGCTATGGAATTTAACTACTAGTAAGCTGTGTGGACCACTTACCTCCCAATCAAATATATATATATATATATATATATATATATATATATATATATATATATATATATATATATATAATAGTGTGTATACATATAAAGATTCCAATAATACTTTAAAAGACGTCAAAACCATAACAGACACAGATGAGATGTAGCACCAAAGGTTTCGTGTGTCAGCCGCTAGGGGCGCTGTTTTTACCGCTTATAGATTTAACAGTCACTTGTCTATCTTTCTAATAACATTACACCGTCCTGTATGTATTAGTGACCGGGAATATTCGAATGTACGAGGTATTTTTGCATATTGCTTCTAAAGATAAAAGTTCATTGATCAAAGTAAATAATTTGATTTAATAATTAGTTTCGGTTTGGGGCTCGGCCAAACAGAGCGCGAAATCCGTTTGCAGCGAACTGTCAACGGGTGCAAATATATAATCAGTGTTGCGTCTGTCAAACTCATTCGCCATTAAAGTCTTCAATGTATTTTTTAAAGACTCAACCTTCTTCTCCTGATTCATTTAAAGGTGCGTGGAAATACATACATATATGGGGGGGACCAGCTTCTCTGATTTTTATTGCAATAAACTTTTGGGATGAAAATTGACCCTATTTTGCCATCTATTTATTTAAAATCCTTATTCAATACATATCAATACAATACATATTCAATACACGACAATTTTGGGATAAAAATGGAGGTTTTTCACATTTGTTAAAAAAAATAGGAAGGGGGCGGAAAATTTAGGGTTGTGACCGGGCTGCATAAAAACAAGATACGCCATTGATAGTAATATAATAATAATTTATCGTCATGTATGAGAACTGCTTATTTAACGAGAATATGTTAAGATGTATTAAATCAACAATCTATTTAATTAAAATATCCTAATTCAATACACGATTGTAATCAAGTTTTGTAAAAAAATATATTGTAGAGGGGGCGGCAAATTAAGGTTTAGCAACAGGCGCAAAAACCCACGATACGCAACTGAATCAGCGGAATAAAATTGATCAATTTAATGATATTTTGCAGGAAATAAGTGTGTGTTCCTTTAAAATAATATTAATAAGGAATATGAGAGATATTGTGTGCGTCCTGGTATAACAATACATATTAATAGCACCTGCTGTTTTGGGGAGGCTTTTCGCTTCTTACTCTTTCTATATGATATTTATATGTATCATATTTTATCCGCCAACATTATGTGCATACAAAAGAGGTCTACTTCAATATTATTTTGTTACAGTACAGCCTCTTTTATTTTCATATCCAAACCAAATATTCACCACTGAAATAAATATATTTAATATCAAATGCAAAATGACACGTTTTAATCTGCTCAACTTTTATTTGAGGCATTCTCTTTATATTCTAGTAGATCGTAATCGAAATGTCGATGGTTATTCCGAGAAGGTTTTTATTACGCCGACATTAAATTGCAACTTGCCGTAAAAATGTTTACTCTTGTGTATTCGAAGAAAAATACACCCGAATTCATTTAATATTTCAGGTAACTAAAAGTATATTGTGGAATTATTAATGCAATATTATTCAGGTTTTCGAACCCGTCCGATTATAATTGTATCGGGCTATTAATAGTTTGAACAAAATATTGCTTCTGAGAAGGATATTATTATTTTTAATGTGAGTATAATGTTTTCATTGGTAATTTCACTCGAAATATAACAAGGATTGTAAATTGAAATAGCAGGTGAATTATCGTGAATGCGGACAGGTAGAATGTTTTAAGTTGTAACTGTGAGTTGTATCTTTCTTTAAGGTTGCAGTAAAAGGTCTTAGTATAATAGTTTGTGGGACTAAGTTGGTGAACTTCATATATTGCAGCTTCGTAGGGTTGTTGTTGCAGGATGCAACTTTTATACTTTGGTACCTTTTATTTCTCCACCTACACGGAAAATAAAATATATAATTTTATTTTATTAAATTATCAGGATATATTTGAAGAAAGTAATAGGGAATGAAATTTATAATTACTTTATATTTTAATTAGATAATAGGCGCTTTAAAATTTGAATCGCAAATTAAGTCCTAGAATAAAATTTTTCGAATTTAAATAATAATCACTAAAATACCACCAGCTGGAAATACAGAGGAACAATAATAAATATATTACTGTAACTATTTTTTTTAATTGATTAAATATCAGCATAATAGCTCAGGGGATAAGACGCGTGGCTACAAATACTGTGGTCAGGGGTTCAAATCCCGCTCAAGTCATTTTTTTAAAATTTATTTGATCGGATATTACGACTGGGAGATCGGGAATAATATTAATAAAATCACGATCGATTGTCTAACTAATTACTAAAAATGATTGCTAGTAACTAGTAACAGACAATTAATTAACACGTTGTTGTGTCTAAAAAACCCACTCAAAAAAACGTCCATTAGAGATGTAGGTTCCCTGGTATTCCAGAGAATTGTTTTCTCTTAATAAAAAAATACTACTAATTTTGAGGGTTTGTCCAGTCTGTTGAGGTACTTATTTCCATCCTTTTTTAAAAAATGTTTAAAAATGTATACATAAATAAACAGTGTTTAAATGGTATTACAACAAATATTTATGTGGGTTTAGAATATGGAAATGTATTGTAATGTATTTCGGTTAAAAATACATTAAATATTCATATTTCTACAATAGGCTTGTTGATTTGTGCAATTGCCCCGAAAAAATCTTATCTATTTAAAGTATTTTTTTAGCTTTGATAAAGTGTTTATATAAATTATATAATTTATTTAATAAATTATCAAAAGTGCATTCTCAGGTTATTCACGAAGCAGCTGCAGAATTTTTCTCGAATAAATAGAAAGTCTATTTGTATTTTTGTCGTCGTTAAATTGCGTCACTTTTGTGTCACCTTGACAAAATGTGTTTTTAATGTAATAATATTATTGCCCTCTGTAAAAATTGAGAGACACAGGTCTCTTTTTCGTATACCTAATATATTATTCTTGTGTTTTCAATTTAAGCATTTACTAGTCTTGTTTAGTTCTCGAAAACACCCACATTATGTAGGTACATAGTGTCTCAGGTGTCTTCCTCTTTAACTATATATCACGCTTATGTTAAAAGTCTAAAAATAAACAATTTACTAAAAGGCTGTTCTTCTAAGTGAGAAAATTGTTTATTTTAAAAGTGTAATTTTAACATACATACAAATAATATTTTTTTAAATTTTATACTCAATGCAAGGAAAAGTCTGTCATCCTAATAAATTATAATAAACATTGTAATATTATCAATTCTATGGATCAGTGAATGTATCTACAAATTGATAGTTTTCAAGGAGAAAAAAATATCAATATTAGTGTTTTTTTATTATAATATATTATTTAACATTTTGGAATAAATTTATCAACGAGATTCTGATAAAGAAACAGCTTGTTTTACAATTAGTTAAGATTTTTAAGAGGAAAACTACATATTTATCTTAAAAATGATTTTTTTAATACGATTATGTAATAATCATGATAGTATTAAAGTATTTTTTAATAAAATAATTGGTTATCAAAATATTAAAAAAACTATAAATTTATTTATATACGCCCCGAGGGACTTTTGGGAAGGTTTTTTACAAATTTTGTGTTTTTTTTAGACACAAAAACGTGTTTATTCATTGTCTGTCAGTCAGACTTAATAATCAGTATTTACCTAAATATACAGAAAATCAGAGTAAACCTGGATCAAGACGATCAATCGAGATTTCATTAATATTATTTCGGATCACCCAGTCGTAATAATATTTTTTTTATTTAAACCCATAACTACACTATTTGTAGCCGCGCGTCTAATTTCCTGATTATATTTTACATTGTCAATAAATTTAAATGTGGTGGACCAGTTAAAATGACGGCAGATTAAAACTAAGGAATAGATAATTTTTACAATAAATGCGTGTGAAACCGTTTACTTTCTTTAAGAAGATTAATAGCAAACGAATTCCTACTGCGGTCTTTGAGGGTCTTTAAATAGATTGTAAGGCCCGAAGCCCTAAAAAAGGTTAATCCGGCATTGGATTGACTAATGTGAATTTAGCGTTACTAGAGGATTAATGACAATAATTAATAAATCATGGGTTTATCTTCGTTGCATTAATTTTAGATGAGTACGATCAAAAGTGAGGATCCTCAAAGTCCCCTTTTACAAAGTTTGATTGATGTGTTAGTATTATAAAGCGGCAAGTTCATATCCCGGTGGGCGTATAACTGTCCCATAATAATCTGAGTTAGGCGTTAATTTGACTGATTTCCGCATAAAACACCAAATTCTATTTCAAGACATACAAATCTTGGCTTGGAATCGTATTTACTTTACTTCAATCCAAGGTTGTTTTAATAATATAAATTCTTAAGAGACGTTACCCCTTTTTTAGTCTCAGTAGTCAAATGATCGATTGTAATTTACAAAGCGCAAATATAAACGAATGCCAAATTTTCGGAAACGAGTGTGTTTAAAATAAGAATACGTACGTGTAACTGAGAAAAACAATTGTGGGTTTGACAAAAAATGTCGGCCATATGAATAATGGCTTTATTTTGAGAAGACAGGCGACATAATACACGTATTATTAACCTTATATATTATTATTACGGTTGATTAACTGATTTCATTGATGAATAATTAATTGTTTCGCTTTTACTCTCAGTGTTGACATTTCTCTGTCAAATAACCGAGACTCATGTTTATAAAGGAGACCTTTCAAACATCACCGATTCTATGGTGAATTTCAACAATTGACACAGTTACAATTTTCAATTAATAATTGAGGAATTAAGATATTATGAAATAAATAAATGAATTGAAATTTTTTTTGGAATATGATATAATATGAGTACACTTCATTCAACACGTTAAAAGTGTTTTATATTATTCAATTATGTTAAAAAAAAATTGAAGAGTCGATGTTAATAAAACTAATTCTATGTTAACCAGCAAACATGACTGCTAATGAAATAAAAAATATATATTTCTCTCTTACTATATCCACCTTTTTATATAAATTTATGAAGATCAACTGTTTTAATTAATTCACATCGTTCCATGTAGATATAGAAATTTTGACTAAGTTTTTAAATATATACTTAACTTATATTTAAAAAAATTGAAAATTTACAACAAAATAACTAAAAATGTGAGGTTTGATTTTTCATGAGTGAAAAATCTAAACAAAGAAACGAATTTACGCACCTGTGATCTCTTTTCCACCAATTCTGCCACCTATAAGGCTTGTTTACGAGCGAGCGTATATATATATATATATATATATATATATATATATATATATATATATATATATATATATATATATATATATATATATATAAATGATTGCTTCCTACACCTTATTTAATATTATTTTATATAAATTCTATATATACATAGATTTTTATATGATACTATTATTTATTTATTATATAATTTTCATTTTTGTTTTACACCTTTTTTAATATTAATATTTTTGTTTTGTCTGTAAAAAAGCTCTAACGAGCGTTTATATACATATACATAAATAAATTCATTATTACTTTTGTGATGTCTTTTAATTATTCATTGTTTATTGCGTAAGAAAATTTTCAGGTCTGGCATTTAGTCGTCATCATAAAAGTATAAAAGATATCGGCGTGTATTGATTTTAAGCAATTGTTATTATTATGATTTTCAGTGCATATCTGTTGTGATTTTTTATAAATATTATCTGTGTTTGAGGGCAGACAGACATTGGTGTATAAAATATGCAAGAAGACGTCCGTCGCCCTCTGAAAAGAGATATTTCGGGTGTTGTCTGGGATGTTTGTCGCCATACAAATACTATTAATATCTCAATAAAATAAATTCAAAGTTATCGCAAACTTAATATATTCCGGGTGTGAGACTGTGATTCTGCGTTTAGATGCAATTAGTCAACTAAACATCAACTCGAATGTGAACTTTTGATGTCAAAGAAGATTGGATAATTTCTCTCAACGACAACATTGCTTCAACAAGATTATCACTAAATCTTCAAATGTCAACTCACTGCATTCTAAGAACCATGTTCTGCGGATTAAATGAATGAAATATTCGTAAACGAACGAAAAAAGATAAATAAATATATTATATTATACGTCAAACAATGAAGATAAATTGGCTGTGTGTCGGATTGCCTAAATTAGGCTAAACCAACATCACGAAGAATCCAAGGTATTTTATTTGCTTTTTATATTTTATGTAATATTTTATCATAATTCATATGCAATATAAAGTTATAATACCAACACAAAACAAATAAATAAAATCATAAAATTCAACTCCTTATCACAGCTTGTCAAAATTTGAAATTCACTTTATTATATATTTAAAATACCCATTTTATTATAAATTTAAAATGAATATTTGAAACAGACATGGAAAAATATAAAAATCACTTGATTTTTATGATTCTGAATATTTTCCACTGAAACAATACAATACACCAAATTTATATTAATTCGCGGCTTAGCATGATTGAAATGTTGCCTGTATTTTTTATTTTCTTGATAGAATTCCATAAACGATTTAAATAATTTTTAAAATGAAACATTATGTTCCATTACTGTCATGTGTTTTTTCAGTAAAAAAAATACATGATTTCTAATTAATAGAATATTTATAAGATTTTATATAAAAAATACCAAGCTACTGCTCATCAAGGGATAAAGCTAGTTTTTAAATATTCACACTACATACACAATAATAGGTTATTTAATATTCTGGCTTATTAGTCAACGTGCAACAGAATTATTACAAATACAATGTTAAGACGCTTTAAAGGTAATATTATAATCCTACACGTGTAGTCGTTTCATCAAATAATTCACAAAATAGGGTTGCTGTTTTTGGCAAACAAAGGTATATATAAAATGAATTATGAGTAATAAATATTATAATGTAGCGTAGGTTGAATATAATGAGAAAGGTCTACGTATTATCATATCTTAAATAAGCAAACGATTAAAATGTGTTAAGTTAAAGATTAAGGAATCAATCAGATATTAAATCATGTAAATATACTTGATTAATGATATATTAAAAAAATACATTCAGAGGTTGTAAACATCAGTTTTCAGTATTCGAACCTGCAATGCTTATTTTTTTATTTTATGTGATTTTTCAAATACAAACCCAAAAATCTAATATGACATTATTCACTTTGAGATTCGCTAACCTTCTTAGGATTTGACCACATTCAATATTTTATTGTGTATCTTCTATAATATTTCCAAGTGCAGCTTATTTTAAACATGGTAACATAAAATTTGCTTTATGACGAGAAATACGTATAATAGTTATATGCGGTTTAAGAAAAATAATCATTGAAAAATTAAGTGCAAGAAAAATATGTTATATGATGTGCATTGTACATATAAAATAAATTAATGCAGTCATCAATAAAATACTCATTCATACTGTCGTAAGCATGGAAAAAGTAGTTTTTCATTCATCTCTTATATAATATATATTGTGAGAGCATGTTACATCCACCATAGAGTCCAGATATAGAACCGAGTGATAAAATATTCGACGGAGGCTTGTGAAAACAGCTTGATTATTTTTTTAATGGCAATTTGTAACTAAAAGAATGAGTAAACATTAAAGTTGTAATTGTTATATACTATTTAAAGAACCTCCTTAGCCGGTTTGTACTAAATTATAATATAATATTGTCTACATTTAATAGAAATTCGTATTTTAAGTGAAATAATAGAACATGTTTCGTGGTGAACAGAGGATTGTGTAGTATGAAATATTGTGGAGTCCTGAAATATTATTGTTTGCTACATTCACACCTTTGTGGGCCACGATAATATGCTTACTATTGTTTCACTCCACAGGAATAATTAATATTTAATCACAAAGCCGGGATGAATGTAATATTTTCAACAATATTTTTGAAAATGTATTTTTTTTCAGTGACTCGCAACGAAGCAAATTCGAGAAGAAAAATTTGAATTTTGCATGTTTTTATTGTGAAAACGTGACATTTTATATATCAAAGTGTCACGTCACCAACAAACACACATCGTTTGCTAGGAATACGATTTTTTATACCAACCTTTGAATGTAGGCGACCCGAGTTCATATCCCATCTATGTGAAGGGGTGATTGAACATTTTGTTACAAATAACAAGAATGCTATTCCAATTCAATTTTATAAAAATATTGAATGTATTTTTTGCCCCTTTCATTATAAAAGCTGTTCAGCATCAAAAGAAAAGTTTTTTTCTAACATCGGTGTAAACAAAATCTCTTAAACCTAAGTAAATCTGTTTGATTAAAAAATTATCGCAAATTTATCTAATGGCTGATTTAATTCGAATTGGATTTGGCAGCTTATAAGCCTATAGAAGTATTCATGAATATATTATTATAAATTTTAGTATTTGCTTTTATATTTCTAATTTTATTCTATTATCATTATTTATAATGTATTAAGTATTATGTATCACATATATTTTAGTAGTTCTACAAGGGGTTTTTTGTATTTTTTGCCATAAATTATGTTATGATTTATTATTAATTTTAATAACCAATTGATTGTACTCCGTATAAAATAAGTAAAAGACTTATGTATCAAAACATTGTATGTAAATTATATTTAATAAAGAAATTGTATGATAAAATATAATTATAATTTTTTTATTTAATAAAACGGTTGGGTTGGATAGTAAATAATCATTATCAGCCATTCAGTATTTCATTGAAAGTGAATACTGATAAAGTTACTCAAGTCGAACAAAGCAACTCTTTGCTCATCTTTCATTCATAAAGAAATATAGGTATATTTTATTCAAAATTATTCAACATCCTGTAACTGACCAGTCAATTATCCAGGTTCCTATAATCAACTTGCTTTTCAATAAATTATTTTTAGGCGAAATCTTTTAAAACATTTTATCAACGATGACGAGCTTTTTTTAAGCTGTAAAAGGCGTACCGTCAAAACACAAAATTCGATAGTTGCGTGAAAAAAAAAACACAGCGTTGTTCAAAATTTCCATAATTCACAGAGATGTCTTTTGAATAAAGCTGATTTATTGCCCATTACCTCAGAGTACCTAAAGACAAATATCTCCAAAATGAGAGATGACTTGTTAGAAAAAAAAACGTGCGGCGCCGCGGGCTGAATAGAAAATAAAAGCATCCCTTGAAGACGTATGTTTTGGACGAAGGCTTTAAAAGAATACGTTTTTTGCCACATTTCATATGGATATTTAAAAAAAGGCAACTTCTTTCAACGTAAAGTTGGCTCTGCTGAATGTGAATCAAAGTTCGCCTTATTTAGTAAATATTGTTACAAAAACCGCTTTGAAGTCGGACGCCGAGTTCGGTTAAGGCGAATCATGATATTTAAATTATTTCCATCATCCCAAATTTCTTTGAAACGGTCACTTATTACCTGAATAATAGAATCATTATAGGTTGTTTTTTTAATATTATAAAAATATTACTGAATAATATTACTTATAATGTTAAAAAACATATCATGCATACTTCAAAGCTACAAAGAAAATTCTATCAACTATTGAGCGTCGCGATGCAGGCTTACGCTGTTTCCCTGAATTTTAAAGATTATACTGAGACGATTAGTCCATTAAAGCCATTCTATCTTGCATAATATGAAGATAAGAATACACTTAATGAATTCATCTGTTTATCAGAACTATTCTGTTCTGAGAACTTTCTGTGGTAATAAAAATGTAGCTTGTTTCTGAAACCGAGAAGGAAATAAAACTTTTGTCCATATCACCAACTATTTAAACGTAATAATGAAACTAAAATAAATTTACACATGAAAACCCAAATAATACCAAACATTGAATTGAAGTGTATTTAATTAAAATAATAGTGAATGACATAACTGATTATATCATACACCTGGTACGGGAATTGAACCCGCGTACCTCGAATTCTGGCCAAGTGTTCTTACCACTAAGCTAACGAAACATATGGTATTAAATCTTCTAATAAGACTTCCGATTTAAATAACGAAAAAATAATGATTCCCAAAGAATAACATTTAGTCTTTGTTTCTTATGTCTGTAGAGAAGCGGCCATGATTGGGCACATTGCTATAAATTGTTACATTTTCACTGTTAAAATTTAAATGACTATGGATTTTCACAGTGTTTAATATTGAATTAGAGTAGACCATTATAAGGATATAATTAATATAGTGATGAGAGAGCCGCCTAACAAAAGTGCAGTCCATTTTCTTGCACTCTATTTATTTGTGAAATTTTTGTTATTATCAAGTGACGCCTTCCATACAGCGAGTGTTATAAGAACGCCTCGTTAAATGTAATGAGCGGAATCTTAGAATATCGATAATGATAGGGAGTTTTGCAATAAAAAAGTCCTTCGCATTTCGTCGAAATGATAGCATTGAGCATAAAAGAAAATAGATTTCATGTAAAGCTTTTCCAACACCGGTAACCTATAAAACTGTACTACATGTAACTTTTGCGGTACATTAATACAGACCTCATTACAATAAACCCTTATGGGATGGCAAGCAATATTTTGACTAAGTCAGCAAAATATTATGCCGACACGAAAAAAAATCCTATCTGACACAAATGACACCACCAAAGATATGGCGGGTCGAGAAACACGCCCATGACCATTTTTATACGATGAAAACTCGTTCATTTCTACCGAATTAGTTTGGAAACAATGCTGTTTTAATTCACTTACCAAATGATGAATCCCGACACAGTTTTTACATATCGTATTTTCAGTTAAACGATATTACAATATGACAATTTCACAACAACTAATTCACAAGAAGACAGCATGACTGAAATACTGTGGTCATGGGTTGAAATCCAGCTCTAGTCAAATCTTTTTTAATTGATTTGATCGGTTATTACCTCTAGAAGATATTAATAATAAAATCCCGATCGATTGTCTTGATCCAGGTTTACCCTGATTTCATGTATTGTAAGGTAAATACTGATTATTAAGTCTACTAGTAATGGTTAAGATCACTGACAGACAATTAAAACGTTGTTCTGCCTAAAAAACCTCCACCAGAGATGAAGATTCTGGTATTCCAGAGAACTATTTTCCCTGAATGATAAAAAAAGAAGAAATTATTGGAATCAACCATTGAAAATTGCAAACAAGATATGAGCAACCGCTACCCCCAATCCAAATATTTGGTTATAGTCAGTGATGTGCCAAGGTCAAACGAATATTATAGTATTTTATTCATATTTATTATGAATGTACTTTTAGGAAGATATTAAGCGTTATAAAATTGTCTTTATATCACTTCATGGGAAAAAGATAAGAGCGATATAAAGAAAAGAGGTAAGTATAATATTCGTTTAACTTTGGCACATCTCCTGTTATAATTGACCTACATTCATGGTATATGCAGGATACCAATATGTTCATATTAAAGAGGACTTAACATATGTAAAATCAATGAGTAAAGACCAACCTTCAAATTATGGTAAAACCAAATGGCGCCAGTAGTGGAGATGGCGAACCACAGAAAGAGGGTGAATGCTGACACTTGTGATATCCTCAGTATATTGAGGAAAGTAGAGAGGATGACAGCTAAAGCATGGCAGAAGAGGATTGGTGTAAGACACCTGTCCAAGATATCCCAGGGTATTTCCTGAGGAGTGTTTGATGACTTGTTTAGCAACGATGCTCTTCTAGAGGCCCTCCTTACGGGCTTTAGGGAGGCCCTTCTAGTCACATCACCCGGAGGCATTACTTTACAACTAAATTAATGTTATTTAACCACTTGAATGTACACCGAAAACTCTTCTTAATTATCTGGAAATAAAAAAAAAACAATATAAGAAAATGATACTATGTGACTCATTGACATTAAAATGCGCATTTATTCAATCATCATATCTACTTTCAATTTTGAAAATCTATTAAGTAACTCTTTGGCTACATATTTTACTTCAAATTAAATAAGACAATAATTAAAAATCGCGTAGGTAGTTCGAACACTGGTATCACTTGGTGGATAGCAAACTAGATCTGAAAGACTTATTGATGTGGTTGGCCTGGGAAACCATTCTGTAAAGGCTGTACTGTAGCCTAGCAAACCCCTTACAAGGGAATCCCATCAACTGAAGACGTCATCGGTATTTATTTATTTATTTTCCGTTTATCGGGGGGTGGTGGATTTCAATAAATATATATACATATATTAATGATAATGCATTTAAATTGAAATACTAGTATAGAATGTAATTTATTAAATCTTGTGGCGTACATTAACGCACTTAAAAGAAATATAATTCAGGTCCCAGAAGGTCTGGTTTTCCATGTTAAGTAAATATTTACAAGCTTAGTGTATGACGTCATAATTACGTCACTTACTGGGTTAAATTTTAGTTTCGAAAGCTTGGGATTCCTAGGCGTGCGTCACCGTAAACTTATACCGTAAAGACGGTAATAGAGTTGCTTTGCTGTACTTTTGATAGGTTTTTTTGTTAATTAGTGCCTCGCCAACAACTACCAAAAATCGATCATAAGCGTAGCTAAGTAACTCTACTATCGTATTTACGGTGTAAGTTTACGGTGGCGTATGCCTGGGAATCCATTACTTAAGCCACGTGAAGTCATTTACTAAGCTATTATAAATTTACTAAGCATAGAGAAAGAATTAGTTCTACAAGTGGGTTTTTGTATTTTTTACCATTAATTATGTTATGACTTATTAATTATTTTAAATATCAATTGATTATACTCCGTATTAAAATAAGTAAAAGACTAAGTCTATAAACTTAATATTGTAACATCTAATCATAATGTATCAACACATTGTATGCAAATTATATTTAATAAAGAAATTGTATAATAATAAGCATAGAAAAAAACTCTGCCAAAATTACACTCTACCTTATTCAAATTTGTTGCATGAACAGGACATTTCAATAAAAATATGCAATTAATTTTGAAATAAAAAATATATGTTAAAGAGTATCATTCCCATGATACCGAAGTGCTTAAACTGTTTATGAATTCATTATTGCCTACTCAAAAACTTGAATACACAGAGGAATGAAAATTACCAATGTGGGGAAATTACGCGTAAAGTAAATATGAATTCGTATAAAACAAATTGCAGGTTCAAATTCAATGTACTGCAAACAAGGTACAATTGGTAACTATGTCCATTCAATCACAATTGTATTGTTCCACTTTAAATGTACGTCAATCACTGTTCAGGATTAAAAATTAAAATATTGCTGATTCCAAAAGCACTGTTAATTGTAAGCAACACCAATCTTGAAGACACGCTTGTTAGTTATTTATGATAATGGTAGTTTTATTAGGTTTAGTACCGGAGATGTTGTTGAGCTGGTCGCGGACTGGCTAACCACTGCTCTGGACGCTATTCTGGACACAGCTCATAAGCTGCTGGTCCAAATGCAACACACACTAAGGGTTCACACTTAATTATTATAAAATAAATCAAATTATCATAAAAAAACAGTAGAACCTCTCATAAGATTGGGATACCTAGGTGTGCGTCGCCGTAAACTTACACCGTAAAGACAGTAATAGAGTTGCTTTGCTGTACTTTTGATCGGTTTTTTGTTAGTTGGTGCCTCGCCCGAGGCTCAGACGAGGCATTAACTAACAAAAACCCGATCATAAGTGTAGTTATGTAACTCTACTATCGTATTTACGGTGAGGTATGCCTGGGAATCGAATACTATAGCGAGTAAATATAATTCGTTCTTGAATCTCTCGGTAAGTGAGACAATATTTTTTCTGCTAAAACGCTTACATCTCAGATATCTGTCTCATTCTAGATATTTTTAAATGATTTATAAGCCCTCTTTATGCTCTTATACAGAGCAATTTATTCTCAATGTAGTATAGTGGCATTGACCTAGCCGTAGAAGCTTATTAGAGTGTTAGTGCATGTAGATATAAAATACCCACACACACACAAACAGTGTCCAAGTTTATTTTTTTAAGCAGTTAAAAATAGATTGGTCCAGGTAACAAAAAATAAATAATGGCTTTTACTTATATACGCCAAGAAGATGGTTTTAAAAATTTGGTTTTTTAGACACAATAACGTGCTAATTAATTGTCTGTCGGTGATCTTAACTATTACTAGTTACACAGGTCACCGACTTAATAATCAGTTTTCACCTTACAATACAGGAAATCAGAGTAAACCCGGATCAAGGTGATCGATCGATCGGGATCCGAATCGATCTCTTAGCCGAAATAATCGATCAATTATTATTTTTTTACTTGATTTGAACCCATGACCACAGTATTTGTAGCCAAGCACCTTATCCCCTGAGCTTTGATGATGATTTTATAATACTAGTGAAAATATATTCTTACTGCTAACACCTAAGAGCACTTATGTGCCGTGCCTAATTTTAGTCAACAATAACATCTATATGTAGTCTATACTTCGACATGATTTTTACTGGCTGTTGTTATTTTGAATGACTTAATTTTGAAATCAACCTATGGTTAGAAAGCTTACTTAATTGATGGAAGTTAATCAATAATTTTTACTAAACTGTTTATAAAGCTGTACATTTTAGTCAACCCTGATTGATAATGTCGGTTGGTCCCAGAGAAATTTAGGCTGACAGCCAAAGATCCAAGAAGCGAATACGTTTTTTCACATATCACGTACAAATATACACTATTTGTGTACTTCCAATGCACTTTTTCCAAATCTTAGATCACTCGTACTGAATTATCAATGTATAGGTTTATCCAATTGGACCCGTCTATATTTAATTACGATAGTCAAAGTGCTATTTTGGGCAGCTAGGTTTATGCCAGGTGAGACATTAGGCTAAATATAGTTTAATTATAAAATAGAGCTTTAGATAGACGCGTATATTCGTAAACTTATATTGACAGTGGGTATAATTTATGAAAGATATTTATTTTTAAATAAGTTCATTGAACGACCCACGTTTTTATTTTTATACTGGTCGATTTAATACAACGATATTTTTAATAATCACGTCCGATCGAATGTGAAAGCTTTTTGTAGGATAGATAATTTGATTTTTTTCATCATAATAAAGGTGGGCAATATGTCAATCTAGTTTATTGATGATATATATATATATACGTTTTAGTGTGTTAAGTAATTATACTGGGAATTCGTAGTCTATTAGCGAATGATATTGATTTCATGAGAACTTTGCTTAAGCACAAATTGAAAGCTAATTAATTCGGATACAGTCGATTTGCCAGCATAGGAAATTTAGAAGTAAAACTATTTCATGTTAAAATTATAACATTTTTTAATTCAATGTTTAGATAAGTATTAATTAATTTATTAAAATGTGTACAATGTAAACAACGAGCCATGGTTAGAAAGTACACAAATTGGTGAATTTTATCAAACAAAAATACCCGCAGGCGGTAATTTTAACATTAAAAGTACAAAGGAGTGTAGTGAAATTATAACGAGCCCACGATTAAATTATTCTCATTCAGCAAAAATAAATTGGAATTAACATGAAAAAGTATCATATTTATTATATTCATAATCCAAAAAATTAAGCGTTGAATCAAAATAAAAATTATTCAAAATGATTCTTTGTTTATTTATTTATATACGCTTCGAGTATATTTTTATATTTTAAACAAAACAACGTGTTAATTTGTTGTCTGTCGGTGATCTTAACTATTACTAGTTACACATGACACCGACTTAATAATCAGTATTTATCTTACAATACAGGAAATCAGAGTAAACCTGGATCAAGGCGATCGATCAGGATTTTATTAATATTATTCACACTCCCCTAGTCGTAATAACCGATCATTTTTTCTACATTAGCGGGATTTGATCCCATGACTACAGTATTTATACCTTATCCCCTGAGCACAATTAGTTTGTTAAAATTTATAATTTTGCATAAATGTAGCTGAATTTCATGTACTTAATTCTCGTTTTCGTTAGAAGGATCTTTTTATTAGTTAAGTAAGAACCTAATTTTAATACTTCACCTTTGAGCTGTTAATTTATTTATTATAAAAAACACCACACTGAAAACCGCTAATTTGATTGAAAATTGAATGAAAGTCTCCTAATTATTTTAAGAATATTAATTATATTGAAATATTGTCGGTAATTATCGTAGAAACATTAAGTTTGCTTCACGTATTTGGTTTTCGTGTGGAAGCAATTAAGAGAATTTATAAGTCAAAGGTCAGAATTGTTTGAATGAAGATTTTATTTACATTTTGTCGTTAGAAGTAACATATGAACACAAGCTCGATGTGCAAATAATCATCTGAAATGGATAAAGCTTACAGACGAAACAATTATTTCCAATAAATATTAATTGAAATGAAATATCAAGCGTTGATTGTATCGAGAAAAAAAGGTCATTCCCAAGAGATCGCTGAATAAGGATTAAATGCCTATTTATTTGGGAAAACTATATCTCTTGTTGATCTATTTTTTCCTACTCATAGAAATAAAGCCTTTTATAATATGTTTTCATTCATTATATTTCATACACTAATCTCTTATTATTTTCAATACATTCACGCTACATCATAGGTATTTCCAAGTTATAATTTCAAAATTGACTACTAAAACTACTACTACTATTGTAAATGAGGTTCCTATTGAGTATTTACTTTATAAATTATAAACCAAGGAATTAAAGTAAATAGGGTTTAATTTAAATTGGGCCTAAAATACGTTATATACAACGAATCAAATTAAGGTTAAAATATTTTAGGACAAGAATAAGTTACAAGTAATTTATTTACACTTCTAACAAGGGTCCAAATTAGGCTGTTGCTGTAAACATTTTGGTTGGCCATGGCTCTAAAAGTCCGACAGCGAAGTCTGTCGATGTATATAGTATTGAAATTTTATCTTATCTAACAACCAATGACAAGATGTATAATAAATAATTTAAATACCCATAACATCTAAAAAAAATTGGCCCGTTTTTGTGAAAATGTTTTTGAAAAAAATTTTTGGAAAAAAAGTGTGACTAATATATTTTAATCACTTCAATCCATTGCGATACATAATTATAATATTGCTTTTTTATTGATAGTTTTATTTCAATTCTTCGATATTTATACAAAATTTTACATGATACTTAATGTAGTATGCACGGATGAAATTATAAAATTAAATATTCTGTGGCAAATTTGAAAAATAATATTTTTTTTATTATTATTATTATGTAATCAGTTAGTTTTGTTAATAGGTATACGGAAATTCAAATTTACTAAATAATAAAGCAATATAATAAAATAAATATGTCGCTAAATGCTCTGGAATTTCGATAATATGTTTTCACCCCTTTAGCCAAGGTTTGGTAAAATGCAATTATTCCCACCTTATTTGTTGGTTTTATAATAACGAAAGGGTTGTTAGACCCACTTCAAATCCTATACATGTCTCCAGCAGTACAAAAATTTGATGGCATTTCAATTGTTGACTATCTGGTCAAATATAACCCTCGTTACCTCACCGTAAAAACTGATAATAATAAAAATGAAACGTAATAATCCATGTGGTATTGGATATTATTTGGTATTAACCGAGTCCTGTTAGAATAAGGTGGGCGAATAAGTCACGTAAAACGCACCCGAGTCCAATTAACCTTTGACAAAAGTTGTGAGCCTTTATCACCTTCTTACTTTTATACTAAACTGAATTACAACATGTTCCACAATTCTTGTATCGATATTAAGGCCAGACGTAAGTTTTCTAATTGAAGAAACAGACGCCTTTTATAATAATATAACATACTTTGAGACGATTAATACAAATTATTAAACCATTGGGGATGAATTCAGAAAAATACAGGACAGTGACGAATTAATAATATAGGAGATGGGAATAACTCATGTTTTGTAGTATTTGACGAATATAATATAAGGGCACTTTTAAAGAAATTAAATTTTTTAGAGATTGCTAAAATATAGTTTGTTTTCATTTACAAATAATCAAATTTAATAGACAGAAAAATAACTAAAACAAGATCAAGAATGTTAACTTATATTTTGATATCAAGAGCATAAAATTTTTGAAGAATTTTATGATATTAAATATTCTATTTATCAACTGTCTTTTTTTTCAGACAAAAAAATGTGGACGCAGTATGTTTGTTTGATAATATCATAAAGTGCAAAAGATATAATGACAAAATCATGACATGCCCTTCTAAATATCTTTCTATAACATACGCCAGTCGTATTCCAAACGAAAGTCGTATTATCGTAATTTACCATCAGAGCGTGGCAGGGATAAAATTATCAAATATTTTAAAGAAATATGTTGTTATTATGAGAGACTCGGAACTATCTAGACTGAAGATAACTACAAGTTAGCAACCGAAAGTATTCAGAATCTGTAATAAAATTACTGTGGAAATTACAAATAATATATTTCTTAAAATTATGAAATACCACCAAGAAGTCAACAATTTATTGTGAAAAAACAACATTGAGAAAATCATTGTTTTAATATGTTTAAAAATATAAGTGAATTTTATTAAAAATATACGTGGATTTTTCGTATTTATTTACCATTTGAGAATTTCGACTAAGAGGGACGGAAAAAAAAGAAAAGGCTGGCAAGACGTTAACAAAATTTGCATATAATTACAAAATCAGATTCCCTTCTTCGTCATGTCCACGAATTTTCACCGTTATTGTTTACGAAACGAGATTTTTTCTTTAGGTTGTGTCTATTTGAAATAGCAAATTTATGCTCAATCAGCTTATTTCCAATATGCGGTGTTTAATTGATTTGTAATAATATTATTAGAGCCGTATTGTACGTAAGAAGCTCAATATAGTGAGGAGACTAGACGCTATATTTGCCTTCGGCTTCAGTCTTTAAATACTCACTTCACAGACACGACCTATTTAAACTGTACATCATCAAATACCCATATTTTATTATTTATTAATAAGCAACAATGAACTTTTATAAATATATATATATATATATATATATATATATATATATATATATATATAGACGTGTCATGCGTATTGTTTTCATACATTGGAATATGGCCGTAACTACTACATGCGCATATTATACATGGGTTGTGGCCATCTGCAAATACTGTAGTCCTAAATCCGAAACTAGAGAGCCACATGTTTTTTTTTACAAGATTATGTAAATTGTTTACATAGTGACATATAATTTATTTTTGAATATATCAAGCAACTTTTAATGACGCACTTTATCATATTAAGTGTAAACTTATTAGAAAGATCGACAAGAGACAGATAAACAGTACGAGCAGTGGAAGCAGCGCCCCAAGCGGCTGACACACGAAATTTTTAGTGCTATATATCATATGTACCTGCTACTGTTTTGACGTCTTTTAAAGTATTATTGGCACTTGTATATACAACATGTTTTTAATTCAACTTAAAATATTTCAACTGAAGAATAATATATGTCATTAATTACCGTCACAAGAATGCCTTTAAAATATTTGAAGTTCAATTAAAGACATGTCGTATATAAACTCATTGATTCCTACTTTTTCATACACAAATACATTTCAATAACCACAATTGTTACAATTATAATACTAGATTTCACTAAAAAAACACTTAATTTAAATTATTTGTCGATTTGAATAAATAGACGGATATTAAATACCACATCACTAAAAAAACAATAATTTAAACTGTCAATTATTGAACATTCTCAATTCAAATTTTGATATAATATTAATTTAAAAAATGCGATTTATAAATCTAATATTTGTTTTCCTGACTTGTTGTATATTATCACCGTTTAATGATAATAATAGATCCTGTGTTAATAACCCATCGATTAATTAACTGGACACCATGTAATACTTAATATAAGACCGAAACTTTACCACACGTCTTCCTGTGATATTTTAAGGCCGATGTGATAAAACTTCCCGATGTTTTATGGAGAAGACATTTTTAAAATTCTTCGAGCTACTTTCCACTTGACTTTTTTTTGAAAAAAAGTTGTTATAAGTCTTAAGGATCTCCAACAATCTATCTAGTTTATCCGCGTCTCGCAAACAACTTTCACATTATGAAATAAAATTATTCTTTTGCGGTTTGATTCCAGTTTCGAATAAAATATAAAATAATATCATGGAGTGTTGCCAAATCACATCAGAGGTTCTTCATATGGGTTAATTTAAAAATAATATGCATATTTTTAAACTTTTTTTTAAACAAAGAGTAAAACATTAATATTGTACAGTTACACAAAAACAATCACTAATGAAGGGTCACAGGATAACTTTAACTACAAAACTTTGCCTGTATCTTGTCCCATATAATATCATGATAAATAGTATTTGCATGACATGTAATTTAATAATAAAGAAATTATTATACTTTAGGGAGAAAACAGTGCTTTGATATTTTTAACTTACCTCTCTCATTTAATACGAAACACAGAATAATATTAACTACGTTTTAAAGGTGGTGAAAAAACTATTGATTATGAAATATACATTATTAATCCGCACAAACATGCTTTAAGAGATTTTATTATAAATAGAAAAAGCTTACCTGTTAGTGGTAGTATATTTATTTTCATCAAAGACAAAAAGTACGCTACTTTAAAAATATTTTCAATTATTAAAAGTCCAACCTGTATTTTAATATTTGTTTCTTATGTCTCTAGACCAAGGGTCTAATTTTGAAAAACACTTACCGCAAACTGTTGTGATTGGTGATGTCCTAATATAATATCGTCGGTTTTTCTTGCAGACTCGATAACTCCAAATTATTTGATTTTTATATTTAATTAGTGGGAATTTTTAAAGCGAAAATATTGGAAATATTATTTAGCATACATAAATACGTATGTATATAGATGAAAAAATTATTTATGATTTAAAAAAAAAGTATAGTTTGCGTCTTTCAGATTGAATCAGTCTTCTGTAAAATTTGTAAAAATAGACTTACATAGTCTACAAATAAAGCCGAAGATTTAATAGTACATACAGTGTTGCAGTATAAGGATTTAATTTTTTAATTAATTTTAAAATTTAATATTAGGTCACATATCAAATAAAAATGAAAATGTTCATGTTAATCATAAGTAAAAATATTATTAGCTACTAAGATGGATTATCAGTCAATGTAAAATTCAAACTTAATAAATAAATTGTAATAAAATCACACCATTTTTGAGAGTGTCTAAAATATGCTATTTCCTCTAAAAATATAAATGTTCTTATTTGTATGATTTAATCTATTTAACAGTTACATAAGGTCCTATACAATTACGGCTCTATAAACGCGCCTTGATTTCGATAACTAATAAGGGTAGTTTTAAGAAGAAAAGGTTTGCTGTTCATGTTATAATAATATGATGAATTATTACAAAAAAAAAATACTCATGGTCATTCAATTGAAAAGGACACACCTTTCAATTTGTTCCCACAAGGAGCAGCGGTGGAATAGTTTATAAGATTATTGAGAGGTGCTTGTTATTCCGAACTCATATATCGCCATATTGTGGGTCTGAAAACGCACCGACTGTAACGACGAAGAAGATGAAGGGGAATTGAAAATAAATTGACGAGCAAGCAAATGTCGAAGGGATGGTATAATAATGTGGGTCGTGTCTGGTTATCGAGTTAAAGGTGACATTACATCAAAATATATATATTCTGAGCAAATTTGATAGAACCGAGGTAGCATTCTCATATCTAATACATTATGGATAAGAACCTTACATCACTACAATTTGTTCAGTCATGACAACAATGATATTCAATGCAAATTATAAATAAAGCCAATCGATTCCGTATATTAGGATAACATGCATATTTACATATTGAAAGCTTCACAATATTATTTGATTATAAACACGTATCGCAAGTTTTTTAAACATTCCTCACAGGGTTCCTTTTTTTACGATTTGATCTGATTGGTTCTTACGATTGGGAGATCGTGAATAATATTAATAAAATCCCAATCGATCGTCTTGATCCAGGTTTACTCTAATTTTCTGTACTGTAAGGTAAATACTGATTATTAAGTCGGTGACCTGTGTAACTAGTAATAGTTAAGATCACCGACAAATAATTAACACGTTGTTTTGTTTAAAAAACCCTCTCAAAAAAGCTCTGATAAAGGTTCTCTAGTATGCAGGAGAACTATTTTTTTTAATAATAATAAAAAGATAAATTTAGTCAAAATATACCCAGATAGTAAATAAATAGTGAAAAAATTCCAGCCTTTTTTGCATGAATGAAGGAGTTATCTATGGGTTTTTATTTCTTTCCCCCATACTGAATAATGTAATATTATTAGTCAAAAGTTAACATATATTTTTTACATCCTCTAAAGTTTTTTACATCTATGTCTAACTAATAATACATTGTATGAATTCATACTGAGAATATAATAATTGTAGTAGTATTATTAGAACACACTTTGAAATTAGAGGTTTAAAATAATTTTTATAATATTTTACAGTATGTATAAAAGATAAAATAGTAGTCAAACACAAATAATTTTAGATGTAAAAACCCAAAATGATATTATTTTCTTAAACGGGTGGGGCATAAGTCCCGATACTATTTTGATTGCTTGCCATTTTGGTTATGTGACGTTTAGACCAGTTTCGCTTTAAGCATTGTGTTGTGCAGATGCCCCAATTTTATTTTGAATACATATACGTCTCAAGAACAAACAGCAATAGTGACAATATTTATTTACAACATTATAGGCTATTCAAAATAGTAGAATTTTACTATTTTGCTCCACCCGTTGCAATAGTAAATTTTATACAACTTATTAAAACCTAAGATTAAGCTGAATTGTTGTCATTTTTTGAATAAACAATATTTTTTTGGAAAATTCAGGGAAAATCATTGAAAAAATGTCCTAAAATGTTAATATTATGTATAAAATCAAAATATACTCACAATGACGCTTATTTTGAAACATAAATTTAATGGTTTGTTCAGGATTTACATGGTACATTAAAATTGACATTGATGTTTGTGTTTTCCATTAATTATCACCCCTATTATGTTAATAATAAAATAATATATTTGAGAAGTGTGAGCAATTAACAGTTCCAGGCCAAATTAATGATTTTATATTATATAAATGGATTGTGACTTTAGTAATTAATAATAGCATATTATAGAAATATCCTGAAAAAATGAAATCTCATTATACCACACGACAAATACCTCGTTAGCTTAATTTGTTAGTTAGTGGTAATTTGGACAGGGTCCGAGAGATGCGGGTTCAATTCCCGGACGAGGTGTGTGATTATTTTAATTCAGTACACTTCAGTGATAATATGAACACATTTCATGATGACAGCATTTCAAGAGATTTATTACGATTGACTTAACAGTTCTTGACAATGATACTATCATTAATATTTTATTATATGCATCAGTTGGGCAGTTGCTGAAAATGAAAATGTAAAGTTAGTCGGCGATGCAGTCAGAAAACCATTTTAAAAAATTATCGGCTCAAGTGGACGAAGCAATTTGATTATGTGGAAAATTAAACTCGGCTCTCACTACACATTCTCTCACTTTTGCCTGCAATCTAAGCTTCTTCTCAAACTTTCACACCCACTTTAATTTTAAACTCCAAACTTGACTCCTCCTTATGGGTAAAAAGGCTTGTAGACGTGATAGGTCAATACCATTTAACACAATACAATCATAGTTATACAAGTTTTTCACATTGATCTCGACAGTCCCATGTGCTATGGATTCGTCCTATGAATATTTCATGATTTCTCCATTCCGAAAACAGACAGAAATGCTTTAGTCCAATCCAAATATTGAGTTTGCCCAGTACAAGATTATTATATGCAACATTACAGCAAGTATTGATCATTTAACTGTTAATTAGTTTTTAAGCATTATATTTTGTAATTGTTTTGTTAATAAATCAAATTTAAATAAAACATTCTCATTTCTAGTTATAGGTAAAAAGATTTATATACTCTATACACCTACGAGTATTTCCAAAGATGTATTATTCTATCAATCATTGTAAAAACTTATGCATAATAAAAAAAATTGTTATAATTATTGATCATTTGGTTGTAAACTTCTAATGCATTTATATTATTTAAACAATCATTCTGATCAATTAATAAATACATACTGTGAATATTTAAAATATTTCGTCGTTTTGCAATCGGTCTTGGAATCATCTGTTAATGAACTAATTTATTTTTATTTTTAATTGATAATAATATTTTTGCGTTACAATACCACCTAAAATATTACTTACTGAGGCTATGGTCATATTGGTTGATAACAATAAGAAAATACCTTAAAAAGAAAACTAGTGAGTTCTCCCATTATTTGTAGCAATTATCTCATACTTGAGGATTTTTTAAACCTGCGAATCATACGGAAAATACTATGAACTTGTGTAGATTAAAGAAATTTTCAACTCAAATTAAAATAAATAAAAAAGCCCGATTAGAACACTTAATACACTGAATTGAAGTGTATTTAATTGAAATAATCCTGTAAAATAAAAATATCTCAATATACCACAACTGGTGTGATCATTAAACAGGATTATTTCAATTTAATATACTTCGACTCAGTGTATAAAATTCATAAAAATCAATATCAAAATAAATAAATAATTATAAGTGTTCTTCAACTGCAGCAGAAGTAATGATACATAATGACATAATTCAATTGAAGTTCATTTTTTAATAATATAATAAAGTCACATTATTTGTGTAAAAATACACATTTGATCGAAAGTCGAGTATTTACTTATTGTTGAATAAAAAATGTATGTTTTGTCGAATTGTGTAAATAGCGTTGTTAGTTGAAAATACTTGAAGAATCTATTACAAAATTGGATTGGACGTGAAACGGTCGAGATAAATCTTGTTTGTTGTATTTATTTTGAAGTGGATAGAGTCGAGGTTTGTTCTTTGAGAAATACTGTTTCTTTGCGGATGTGGTTTACTTTGCGTTGGTCTTTTTATTAAGAGAATCAGTTTGCCTTATTATTGTGGCTGGAAACTGAAGACATTTTTATACACGCTTATGAAATTTTAATCAAGAACACACGAACCAAACGCTGATTGTGCCCATCACTTTTTATTATTTTTATTATCACATTGCATTCAAAGCCACGGGATTGGCATTGAGATGTAAATTAGATTTGTAGACGTGAGATTTAGAAATCAAGTTGCACCTCAAATAAAAATGAGTAACAATGTGTATTTCTCATGAACTGATTTCCCTACCGACCAAATTTAATTCTTAAAATACAATAGATTTTTTTTCGTTTTTTTTTGTTGATCTTTAGACGTAATTGAAGTTGTGAGTGAGCGTAGGTTCAAACGATGTCTTTGATGTTTTTATAAAAGGTTCTGGTTCATATCCTCGGATATATTATATAATTAGCTCATATTTACGGTGGGTTTCTTCAAATTCCACAGATTTTATTAAATGAATTGAACTAATCTTTGTTCGTTAAAGCGGCTGTGATTAGTCATATGTAAAAACTATAGTATTAAACATATTATGCTCCAATATCCTCAATCACAACCATTTGCGGTAAGCCAGTTTGAAATTTGCTCTATAAATTGAGCTGTAACTTTGAGTACTGATTGCTTCCAAAGCGTTTCGAAGTTCATGAATATTCGATAAATCAGATGCATTTGCGGGTTTCAAACTGTAGGTTGTCAAAATATTTGGCTTATATCAACAAAATTATCTACAAAATCTACAAAAAATCTTTTTTATATAAATAGGCTTATTTATAAAGATATTATGTGAAAACTAATAATAATTTCATGGTCCTATTATAGTAAAAGCTAATATGGCATATGAATATGGACTCTATAAAAACTTGTTTGCATAAAAACATTATATATATAAAAAAACTATTAATGATGAACCATTTTTAGAAATTAAATTTAACTGCTATTTGTTAAATTTTACAATTTTTGTTAGATTTTCTTGTTTAAATATTTTTTCTTCTTATTTTTACTTATGTTAGTTACGTATTTATGCATGCTTAAAATGCCGTAACGGGCATAAATAAAAAATGTTTACACAAAAATTAAAAAATAAGTAATAATCATTTTTTCTCTCCTTTTTAATTGTTAATTTGTAGATAGATTGTCGTGTTAATAACTAAACCTCAGCCAAGAGGGTGAAAATTGTGGTTTTCAATGGCTCATAATTGTAGAGCACTGTGCGGCTTACATTGTTATTATACATATTGCTTTAATATCCAGTAAAATGTATTATTTTGGATATTAACATATAATAATAAAATAAAATTATTAGGTTGTCCAATGAATACGATTTTTGATGTATGATAAGTATGATAACTATAGACGTGTTCCTATAATGTTTTGTGTAAATATCAGAGAGTTTAAATAAAATAATATAATAAATAATATAAAATAAAATTACTAGGTTGTCCAATGAATACGATTTTTGATGTATGATAACTGTAGATGTATATCATAAAGAATTTTGTGTAAATATCAGAGCGTTGAAATAAAATAATAAAGCAATATTATAAAGGTTGCAGAGCTCGAATACGTCAAATATTAATAAGAAAATAACTCATGTATATTAAATAAAGTGATAATCAGGCTTATAAATAAACACGTCTACCCACACTGAACGGTATAAAATTATGATTTGTGATCAAAGGATAGCATTTACACGTAGGTGGATAATATTGTAAATTTGATCGGGAAACTAGCAAGCTCGTCTCATTTCTAACTTGGGCGTTCCTTAATCCTGATAATGTAGTTAAGTCCTACAGGGATTACACTTAGCCAATTGCCCCAACATATGCTCTACTACATTTTCATATCTTTTAAAATGTGACCGTCGATGCTGACCATCAATTGGTTGAACATTGTAATTGCTGAATGAGACTACATGAGTCCCGTCTCAATTTACGATCAGCATGAAATTTGAATAAAACATGCATTTAACCACAGTTCTAATAAATGAGGAGAGAATAGCC
>JAGTTH010000789.1:0-99757 GCA_022606485.1 Agraylea sexmaculata
GAATTAACTATCTGGAATCGGATTATTATTTTTTGCTAAATAATCACCTCCACGATGATGACAATAAGCTATTTTAGAAGGTTTTATTAAATTATTCAAAACTTGCGCAATGGGTATTAAATACCCTATACCCGTAATCCTGTGAAGTAAACTAAACTTCTATCCGTGGTATGAATTAATATTACTTGGCTTTTCAATTTAGCCTTACATGTAGGAGATTGGAGGCTGTTACTTAATACAATATACTAATGGAAACTCTATTGAAAGCTGCTTATGAAATTTCCGCATGGATAACAACTTTATTTTCTTGATCAAAATTAAAAAATTGAATACAAATAAACTGCTGGGCCTATTTTGAGTGCGTGCACTTTTTTAACATTTACCGCAAGATTTGCTACCAATTTCTTCATTTAATTGTAACAAAAATGTATGTATAATAAAGGCAGATAGTTACATTTTTTCATATTTCTAAGAATTTATTAATTGATAAAAAAAACTTATTTCGGTTCCATAATACTTATTTACCGTTCATAATTATAACATAGTTTATTTATAATATTAACCTATTCTTAAATAGTAAAAGGCTTGTATTCAAGTCAAGATTGTATTCATCCTTGTCTGGATTTTCAATGACAAAGGTTTATATAAAGCAATTTAAACCGAAAAGATTCCGCCATATGACATTTTGTTACCTTATAATGCTACTTTTTGCCAATTTTAGATTAAATGCTATATTTTGTAAATTTTTTTAGCTAAAAATGTCACATTAAATGCCATAGTTTTGCTCTTTTCAAGTAGATTTGAAATCTATTGATGAATGATAATTCAACAAAAAAAGAGAAAAAAAGCAAAAGATGTATTTATCAACTAGTATTTATTTTAATATGTAAATAAATTCATTCAATTTTTTTCAATTTTTACAATTTCAATATTATATATAATTTACAATAATTGCTATGATGCAATGCATAATAAGAATGAAGTTAAGCTTACAGATATAGTCTTTGTACTTAATTTAACATGAGGATAATTTATTTGAAAAATACATTTTGATTAAATAATCATTATAATATATGGGAAAAAATTACAAAAACCAATTGAATAAAAATCATTCAATTCTTTAACAAAATACAAATATTATGGTTTAAATAAATAAAATAATTTGGGTATTAGCGGTTTTGTGAAAAATTATAAGTGCCACAAAATAATGAGCCACATTTCATAAAAATAAGTGCCACATTTTGACAGATTATTTTATTACGTGGCCTTTTTTAATCCTTTAATAATTTAAGTCTGCTGGATATTTCATCTGTGAGTTTTTTTTTATTGTTCATTACTAAACAGAACGGTCACTTTTCGCAGAGGTAAAGTTGAAAAAGTCACATCAAAGGCTTCACTTTGTGTACATTTTTTAGTAGTCCTTTGAAAATTGCGCTTTTCATTAGTTCTTTGTGTCACACACTTTACACCCACGATTTTGTTTGAAATCACCTTTTAGACACACATTGTGTTAATAATGATTCATAAATGGTATAAACTGCTGTACAAAATACAATTTTTCGAGTTATTTATAAAGGTGGTTTGTTTAATATATAATCGGGTGTAATTTAGCGTCCGTGTGAACTTTGACTTTCCATAAGCTCTTCTTTATTATTAATTAGGAAAGTACAGAAGCTGAAGGCTTCATTTCAGAATTATTGCAAGTTCCGCTTTCCTCGTGGCTATTTATATTAAATTACACAGTCGCGAAAGGGATTCTACAAAGTATTATTAATTGTTACGATTTAAAATTCTCTTGAATGAAATATAATCCTACACATTAATATTGTCGTCATTGCGTCGTGAAATACACAATTAAATTCAATTATAAAAACTTAATCATCTTCACCTACAATTATTTGGGGTATTTCATACTGAAATCGTTGTATTTAATAATATTTTTTATATTTAATGACAATCTTTGCCAACAATATTTTACAACAAGTTTTTAGAATATTATGTAAAGTCTTTTAAGTCGTCTTTTTTAATAGAAGTTAGTAGAACTTTATTTTATTACCTTCAATATTCATTTTAATCCATGAATAAAAAATATTATTAACATACTTTTACTTGTACAAACTGTGAATTTATTGATTTTATATATTTTAGATTTAATCAGATATTATATACATTAAATTACATCTTTAAAGCTCCATCAAAATAATATTTTCGAATATTATAAATAATGAGCACTAAAATTACTTACTAGCGAAATCTGTTGATAAACTGCGAAGCCATTTCCTGAAATTTACACAAATTCGTGATTTATAAATACATATTTTGCAAATCATCAAAAAACGATAATAAATGCGCACAATGTCTTATTAATGTGTGATTTTTTTTTGTGAATGTCGGGATAGTGGACTTTACAAAAAACAAATACAAAAATTAATTAGTTAGTTGGATGTTTAGTTGTAATATTTAACATTTTTTTAATCTTAATTATTAGCTGTGTATCGTTTTAATTTTTAATGATAAGTTACATTTTTAGAAGAATGTATACATAATTAATATTTGTTGAGTATAGCAACACTTTCTAGTGACTCAATTATATTTTGACAGCGCACTACAAAGACAAGGCGGCATCGGCTTCGTTTCTTCGTAAGTTTTAATTTCTTTTATTTATCCATAATTGTTTTTTACAGGTTTGTTTTTACCGTAAATTGTGTTTAATATTTGGAATTTAAATATTATTGTTCGGATTTTATAATAAATTATAATACGGAAGTGAAAACATTCTCGATTTGCGTCTCCATTTTTTCAAAAATCACTTATTATGTACCCATTTTTTATCTGGTACTGAAACTCATATTTCATAAATATACCTACAATGATACAGTTTCGACTAAATTTGTAGCAAACTCATGGTTCAGGTACATAGCTGTTCATAAATAGTTTAATTTTAATTGTATATTTCAATTTATCAAGCCCAAAAAATAAACTGTAGATTTATAATATTGTAAAAACTTAACCTTAACTGATTTAACGAGTCTTCAAATCTAATTCTCTACACTAGTTAATAGAAAGACTTATTTCAGAGAGCGATGCCCTGAATCGAGATACCACTAGTATAGCAATTTCAGAAATAAAACTTTTTAGTGTACTTGATTAACGGTAGATATCTTTAAAATAACTATTTCAGGCCTTAGACAGTAAATGCACTATAAATCTTCTCCAACACAAGCGGAAGAAGGATTACCTGAATACCCAAGAAGTGGAATTTCATACAGTTTATATACAATTTATTTCCAAGGAATCCTTGTTAGAATTGATTGAGAAGCATAACTTCCTTATTTGATAATAACATATTGATAATACCCTTTTCATTCATTTACTCTTAATCTAATAATAAATAATAGTGAGTAATATATTAAATATTCTCATTTTTATAAAATTATTGAATGGTCAAGTTATCACATAACTGTGACATATGCATCAGAAGAATGTTTATTGTATTATGAATAATGTAGTCTTTGTCACTGTGTAAATATTTGTCTGATTGAACTTTGGATTTACAACAATGTATTTGCATAAATGATGTCGAGGTTCAAGTACCTCTAATGCGTTCTTTAACCAATCTGTTATTGCATCAATACACCAGGCATTATTCAATCAATGTTCAAGTCTATGTCACCGCCATAAATAACATAATTCCTAATTCCAGTGCATAAGACATTATTCAATCAACCCTTTGTTATGTGTCACTAGATCAACTAATATTTTATTTATATTAATACTATTTTCATTAGACATTAACACAAATTCATGACATTCATCTGCCAAACATTTTTTATGGACTTTATCATCTGCACCATGAGTCATTTAACATAAATAAGTACTTTACATTTATATGCATTGTAATGAGTCTGCGTTTATCTGCTCTTTGGCGCGTTTGATTTTAATCATCAATACAGTCATAGTTGTGTGATTACATGAAGTTCTGTGAGAATTAAATTTTTACATTTATAACAACTCACATATTTGTGTTTGCACTTAAAAAATAGAGCAATTTAAAAAATCACTTGACACAAAACTCGATACAGTGATAAGATATTTTTACTCATATAAAACAGACATATGCTTTACAATGTGTACACATTTAGTTTCTATAATTAGAGCATCACATTGTTCTTTTATTGCAGATCATCTAATCTAAAATGGCTTGGACAAATTATCAAAGGTTTTTAGCCGTGCTTCTTATAATTACGGGAACAATAAATACTCTATCAACAAAATGGGGTGACGAACTCTCCTCCGTTGGATCTGATGGTGTTAAAAGAAAATTCAATCATCCATTTTTGCAGGTAAGAAATATTTTGACAGTCTCTTGTGGGGATTTAAAATGTGTTTTATTTTAGGCATCTGCTATGTTTTTGGGTGAAATGATGTGTCTGGTGGCTTTTAAGCTGTTAGTCTGGGGATTTGCCAATAGGCCAGCGACACATGCAAGTGGTTTAGTTACTGGAAATCAGAATTTTAATCCGTTTGTACTCTTACCAGCAGCTCTATTTGATTTGGTTAGTATAATTTTAAGTTACTAGTTGTTATAGTTTATAAAATGTAATGGTGTATTTCAGATTGCCACATCGATAATGTACATCGGGCTGAATTTGACTTATGCAAGTAGTTTCCAAATGCTTAGAGGATCGATCATTGTTTTCACAGCCTTATTGTCTGTAATTACTCTACATAGGAAAATTATATCCCGAGAATGGAGTGGCATTGGTAATATATCATAGTTTTGTTGAAATGTATTTTAAGTAATATTTATCTTGCCTGTGCAGCTATGGTTATTGTCGGCTTGATTGTTGTCGGTGCATCTGATATCCTTTATAAAGACTCGTCTCAATTGGGACAAAACAGTATCATCACTGGGGACTTGTTGATCATACTGGCTCAAATTATATCAGCATGTCAAATGGTCTACGAAGAAAAATATGTGTCTGGTAAAACTTTTCCCTATTATCTATACATAGAACATATCTAATGTGTTGTTGATATATTAGGCTTAGATATTGCGCCCCTTCAGGCTGTAGGCTGGGAGGGATTGTTTGGATTCGTCGTTCTCGTTGGTTTACAAATAATATTCTTCTTCATTCCCGTTCCGTCTCCGTTCGGTCAAAATGCTCACCACACTCTTGAGGATCCTATCGATGGATTAGTTCAAATCGGTTTGTATGACTTTATAGTGTTGTTTTTTTTTCAATTAATGGTATTTTAATGATTTATTTGTATTTTAGGAAATAATGGATTTTTGCTTATGTCTATTATTGGAACTATTATATCAATTGCATTTTTCAACTTTGCCGGAATCAGTATGACCAAAGAAACTTCTGCTACCACCAGGATGGTATTGGATTCCTTTAGGTTTGTTTTCTTATATACATAACTACATTTTTTTGTAAACTTTTAGTGATGATTACATTTTTTTAGAACTCTTTCTGTATGGGCTGTGTCATTGGGTTTGACATGGCAACGTTTCCACTGGCTTCAACTCCTCGGCTTTGCTGTTTTAATCTTCGGAATGTGCTTGTATAATAATGTTCTTGTAGACAAAATTTCTGCAAAATTCAAACGTCAAGCTTCACCTCCGTCAGATCTCATTATAAATCACGATGCTTTGGAAGACGCTATTGAAGAACATGCTGAGGCATAAATTTCACTACGCCTATCCAATCTTAGAGAACATTACATCATTAGGTTTGCCTTCTGTGAAAACCAAATACATTTATTAAACATATTCAATAATATTCGTAAGTTAATTTTTCTTAATATGTAACCCCGGTTGCCATTTAAATTAATTGAAATTTACCAAAAAAAAAGACATTTGATTTTGATTTGTCGATAGTCTGATGTCAAAAAAAATGATCACAAAGTTTCGACCAAGTATTACTTTATATTTATGAAGTTTTGACATTTTAAAGAGTTTTTATAATGTAGGTACAGTTGATATTTTCCAACTCTGTAGGAGATTTTTAAAAATGTTACATTTAATTGCTTCATTGTTAACATTTAATACAGAGTCGACTAGTTTCATACCATCATTACTATTTTATTTTGCTATGTATTATTATTACATGATAATATTATGCGCATCTTCATTCTCCAGCGATTAATCAAGGTTTTGCGTTGAAAATGAAGTTTATTCACCAAATGATGTACTTTGGGAAAAAAATGTACAATACATATGTGATAAGCCATATCTTCTTAGGTCTTCACTGTTAATTTGAAAATTACTAAAGAGTAGTGCTATATTTAAATACTCAACCATTATCTTTATTCCATAGATATATTCCTTGTCTCTTCTGGATCTTTATATTTTCAGTAATTAATCTCGAAATGTGTGATAAAGTCTCAATAGTCACCCAATTTTTTAACTATACATTGATCATATGAGGCTGAAATTTATGAATTAATTCATGTGTAAAATATTTAAATGTAGGCTTAAAATAATTTGATTAGAAAATACATACAGTCTTGTGATGAATTGCTGATTCCGATGATAAGTCTATATTTAAATATTTCACCTCATTAATGACTCGTTGACAAATTAGCTTGTGTAGCTTTTGGCAACGGATGAATTAATTCATAAAATCTAACCTTTATTTATCATTTTTCTTTCTATTGCATAGAATATTCTTAAACCAGAACTTCTCATGGTTGAATACTTAATTTTATTTAATGATCCATATGTAATTCTACAAAACAGTCACTTTTGGGACATTTCACTATTTATTTGTGATTTGTAGCAAATTCTCACACTGATTTTCCAACGTCGATAATTTAAAAATATTGGTTGTTTGATGAGTAAGGTTTTGTACTGTAATTGATGTTATCAACATCCGAGAATAAAATGAATCAATGGGCTGTTGTAGAATATTGAAAGACTTGAATGCGAATTGATTCATCGTTTTGTGTGATAATTATTGTGTATTCAACTATAATAAATATTTTTATATAATGTTTAACCATGTATTTCATTTCTCGATTGAGCTGGAAATTAAAATAAATACACATACATATATTGATTGTTTTATTTCAATAACATAGACACACATCTTCAGTGGTACAGTAAATAATTAAATTGTCATCGCTTCTTCATAACAGAAAGAACACATCGTACAAATTAATTACAAGACAACAAGATTAAATATAAAGCCAGTATGTTATACAAGAAATATTCAAATGATTGCAATTTACTGTTTGATTTTGTATGAAATATGTATAATAAATTAAGCAGAAATAAAGCACTTTAAAAATAAATAACCTTACAGAATAATTAATTAAAATAATACTTTTTTTATTTAATTTCCGATAGTATAAATTCATTTTGGCGTTTTTGTTACAAGAATGCGTGAATAAATAATTTCAATAAATATAGGATCTCGAGTAACATCGTATGGACACATAAATATTTACAATTTTTAGAACCCAAAGCATGTTAGTTATTTATATTTACAAATATTTTTAAAAACTAGACAACATAAACAATACGTGAGTTAGTCTTACTGTGGGATAACTTTTCCGGTAATAAGTGTAAATTTTATATTTTAAAATCAAATGTTAAGCTACCGATTCGAAAATTCGTCTCTAAGATAATAATTGATTGTGGAACGTTATTATATTTTTTGGATAAAGTACAGTTGTAGTCGTATTGAAAACAATATTGCTACTCTTTCATTCTTAGATTTATAACGCAAATGTCAAATTTTAGACACGCGCAGAGGCAAACTAACGTACCGCAAACAACTGTGATTGGTAATGATCGTTGGTGAGTAATCTGGCCAATGGGCATGTCTGAAATTTGAATCTCTATAAACATAAGAAATCAAGATTTGGCAGATTTACAAGGGTATAGTTATCAGGCATGTTAAGTTCTTAAAATCTACTCGTAAAAATCCGAATAATTGATTAGTAGAGTGTAATAATAACTGTTACTTATAACTATAACCGTGTAAATCAGCCTTAAGTGAATTCGTTTCAAACTTCACCCTGCATACAATGAATACTAGAATCTTCTGAAAGTTCGTCCATCGATGATTCTGTAATGAAAAATTAATATATTTTTATTATTACAATTTCACAAATAAGAACAGAATATGTGCTCATAACGAACGTAATCGATACCATCGATAATTAGCGGGCCATACAACTAGATGTATAAATATCAAGATAGCGGACTAAGTAGACGAGTCTGAGTGAGACGATTAATGTTGCCTTTGGCAAACTCATCTGCTTATTGTAATTTTTTTTAAATTATGTGATATTGATAAAAGTTATATGTTGGGACTCGTATGTGAATTTTATTTATATGAAATTATTTTATAAATCAATGTTTTATTGCGGTGGTATGGCCTACTAATATATCGGTGGTATTGGCGTAATCCTTTCTAGAATCTTATATTAAACACTCGTTATGAGAAACAATATTACACTTATTTTTTCGGGGATATTTTTGCAAAAAATATATTTAAATGTAAATGCGCATGTGCCAAAAAGCTACTATCTGGCTTTATTCTGTATATATTTATTAGTACTCATTTGAATACGTAATTATTTTTAAAATATTTTAAATGGGCTTACCCATAACTGGCGTAAAGGGTTGTTTATTCTGAAAGGAGTAGGTCAAGTGTAGATTTATATGCCTCCCGAATCCTACAGGATCCCCATCTCTGGACAATACTGAAACAAGCAAATTTTCACAACTTAAAATAAAAAAACACCTACGACTACGTGATATTTTTAAAATCTAAACGCAATGCTAATTATATTCGCAAGAAATAACGCCGCATTTAAATGCATTCTTCACGAAGGCGTTCTTCAAAGATTCCTGGTCCGAAAGACTCCCTGTAAATAGACCATCAGTATTCACTTTAATTTATTATTAACGCTATTCGTTAATTTATTGAGATCGTTTTTTAATTTATTTTTAAATGCGTGTCTTACTTTGTCCTTTGGGTTTTCCTGTGTGTTGGTGTTTCTTCTGCCTGGCTCTGGAGTTCTGGAACCAAACTTGGGTGACCCTTTTGCTGAGGCCGGTCACTTGGGCTATGCGTTCTAGATCTTGACCATCCGGGTTCGAGTCCAGTTGGAAGTTGGCCTGCAGGACTTGAAGCTGCTCCTCCGTGAAGGTCGTCCTCACCCTTTTCGCCTTGTTCTTGTGATATCCTTCGCCGTCACAGCCATCTGAAGTCAGGAAATTGGCAAAAGGCAAATCATTTAGCATCATCATTAACGCTCACACACTCAACGCACTAATAAACAAAGCAAAAATTATTTCTTGATATACCCCAGTATCTTATCATCAAATCCAGTGTTTGGATCTTACAAGGAAATTATTAAATATATCTGTTTATACATGAGAAGACCTCGAATTACGAGAATATATTATTAATGGGTATTACTTCGATAAAAAGCCAGATATCGGCTTAATACTAAACCTCGACTAAGAGGGTGAGAAAACCTGTTTCTTATCATGGAAACTGCACCGACTATATACCTATTATACACATTGCTTTATTATTATGTATATAAAATTTGATGAATGCTAATTTCTATATAATAAAGTTGCCCACGATAAAACAAAAAGCTTACTTTTTTTCCCCTATAAAGCTCTTTTGTGTTAATCATTTCAATGAAACCCAAATTTTGAATTTAAATAAAAGTTCATGTCTTTATTATTGCATAATTATCGACCAACTTTCAAAATTGTTTACTAATAATTAGTCTCCTAATAAATATATTTTATGACTGTTGCGAAAACTCATGAAAGTGTTTATATCAAACCTCAAGGAGATTTTTTTAAATGTTTTTACAAATTTTGGTTTTTTAGTGACAACAACGTGTTAATTAATTGTCTGTCAGTGTTCTTAACTATTACTAATGACAGTTCATCGCCTTAATAAGCAGTATTTACCTTACAATCCAAGAAATCTAGGAGTAAATCTGGATCAAGACGATTGATCGGGATTTTTATTAATATTATTCTCGATCTCCCAGTCGTAATAACCGATCAAATATTTTTTTTTACTTGAGCGGGATTTGAACCCATGACCACAGTAGTTGTAGCCACGCGCTTATTATCTTTTGAGCTATTACGCTGGTTTATTATATTAAATCATCGATTATTATACACTCATCATACATTTTGCATTGAGTTGATCGGGATTTGAACCCATATCTGCAGTATTTGTAGTCACGTATGAGCCATTATGCTATTTTAACTTCATTTGAAGGCATCTTGTATATTATACATTGGATATTTTTACTGATAAAATCCAACTTGGGGTAGAAAATGAATAAATTATATAACATATTTAAAAAAAATGCATTTTGAGAACGTCTGTAATTTGTTGGATACTGGTCTTCAATGCATGGTCAATAATTATTTAGTAACCGCTTCTGTGCAAAGAGCGAGATAACTCGCATTTTTGGCCAGCCAGCCATAGAAAAAAAGCGAGTATTCTCGCTCTTCTTTGAGTCTCTGTATCATAAATATTTGCCGTTTTATTATTAATTTAAAAAATGGAAAACATAGAGGCACATTGAATGAATTATCTAAGTCATATAAATATCCTTATCTTATCAGATGTAGCGTTTATAATTTATAAAAATAAGATTTAAAAATTATGTATTTTGGTTAAAAATTCTTGGCCTGCTGTGCAGAGCTACACTTCTACCTACCGGCACTTAAAAGGTTAAAATAACATATACTGTTTTGTAATTCAAATTATCTTTGAGCTCAGTGATTACGGTTATTATACTAGGATATAAAATATTTCCTTGACATAATAGGGATGAAAACTCACCATCAGAAGAGACACTCCCTCCGTCCAAGGTTTCCAGATAATGTGGTTTGCATAGAACTCTGTCTTCGTGTAAAGCAAATTGTTCTCCGGTTGAAAGTTGTCTTCCGCAAGCTTCACAGGCAAAACATGCTAAGTGATAAACTTGGGAACGAGCTTTCCTCACCCAGTCCGATGAAGATATTCCACGACAGCATTTCGAGCATTTCACGCCGAAGCTTCTGAAAATAATATTAAAAACGATTGCAATCATATATTTTAAATAACTAAAATTAGTATGAACATCTGTACTTATTAACAAAACTTTAAAGATTATATACAACATTATAGTGAAATTGCCCAAGAACTAAGAGCATCAAAAAACATTTTTTTTAAATTAAAATTTAATCTATTCATTTAACCTTTTTCATTTCAATTTTACCCTTTTAGAACATACATTAAAAAACTATATATATGACAATTTTTTCTCACAACGAACATTCTGTTTCACGGTGCCATTTCCATAAAAAAATCATTGTGAATTAAAATCAATAAAAATAATTATATTTATTTGTTATTATTTTTGCGATGCCTTAAATCCCATTATTTTATATTAAATAAAATAACGAATGCTGATCCAAAAGTAAGGACATTTAATGCCGTTATAAATTACGCTTCTTAAACATATTTTTGCATTCTTCATAAAGCTAGGTGCAGATTGTAAACACAGCCGGGCGACAGCGTGACGTCAATTTCAAAAATAAAATAAGAAAGCATTATTTCCACTTACTGCTAGCTAACAAAACTAGAATATCTTATTATATAAAATCCGAATCACAGCGATTAATCCATATGAGGTATTACGGTAATGCTCTCACAAATGTTAGTCTCAATAAGTCCTATTAGTATATAAACAAGCCACACTTTAAGCCTTATATTTTTTTAATCTTTCAGTCACTGTATTGAAGCAAATTATTTATTTTTATTTAAACCGATAACCGGTTGTTTACAGCCTAAGCTCGTTTCTTTAACAAAATTATTTTTTATATATAAATATAGTAATTTGTGCGTATAGTTAATTAAGGAGCGTTATCTTGAATAGCGGCCGCTAAAGGGACATTCGTGTCGCATGCAAATTACAAGAGACTCACTAATTAATAGTTCTACCGCAGTTGTCAAACCCACTATCTGCAATCCTTTTTCAAGCAGATAAACAGAATCATAACAAGCTTCCTGCTTTACAAGCAGATTATACGAAATTGTGGTGATTCTTCAAGAAAGTGGGGACACAACCCTCAAATATAATATAGTATGAATGGACCGTGATTGAACTCATACAATATATTACTTTGTGGCGTTTATTTAATTCAATTATTACAAGCATAAAGATGTCGATAAGATTATAAACAGTGAGTTGAGGGCGGATTTTGTTATGACAGGGGACAAAAGACCACCTCATTTGCCTTTCAAAATCCCACAGAGACTCTCAAACTATGACGTTATAAAATGCCTATTTATTTTACACAAATATTACTAATAAAATATACTGAAAAAATCTCCAAACGATCATATTTTGTTTTTTAAATTTTTAATTTAGGCTTAACACCATTTTGTATTAATAATTATAAATAATCGATTGGGGGTGATTCAGAGCATTGACGTCACACCAAGTATGAATTTTTGAGGTGACCACTTTCAAGGCAAATATTAGTTTTTTTTTAATAATTTACTATAATACATTTGATTTGTTTTTATTTTCAACTATGACGTTATAAAATATCTATTGATTTAACACAAATATTACTACTACTAAAATTTTATACTCAACAAAATCGTTAGTGGTAATATTTTTTTAAATTTGATTTAATGTTGGGTTAACATAATTTTAAATAAATTATTATAAGTAATCGATGGGCATCTTTCAGTGCATTGACATCACACCAAGTATGAATTTTTGAGATGACCACTTTCAAGGCAAATTTCATTATTTTTTTATATAGAATAATAAACAAATATATTTGATTGGGATTTGACGTTATAATAAATCTATCAATTTTACACTAATATTACTAAAAATTTATACTGAAAAAATGGTAATATTTTGTTTTTTTAAATTGTATTATATGTTTGTTTAACATATTTTTTAATAGATAATTATAACTAATCGATTGGGGGTCTTTCGGGGTATTGACGTCACACCGAGTAAGAATTTTTTTAATATACTTACTTATACCAATATAATTTTTAATCAGTATTTTTTCCTTATAAATAGATGAAAATTGTCGTGAAATCCACAAAAGTTATTTCACGAAAAATGATAGAATATATTTATAGATACTAATATTATATTATTGTATCAATTTAATATTAAAATTATCGTATATCTTTTTTAAAGTAGAGTAAATAATGTTATAATAATGAATTGTAATAAAAAATATATATATTTATTAAAATTTGTAAAATAGTTTTTTGTAATTTCAAACTATGAAAATGTTATAATCGACAGAAAAAACTATGAATATTTTATTTTAAAAAATATTAGTTGCTTCAATTAAAAAAGTCCAACTGTAGTATTCATTCATTGAATTGTGTCATTACTTACTGTTACATACGATTATAAATAACCCTTTTTATTGTTATAAATTTTTGTCTCCGATATAAATTTATTGAATAATTGAATGGTGGAAAGACTGATTTGTCAAAACATGATTATTGACTAATATGATGTAATTGCGCTGCGTGCGCCCCGCAATATTATGCAATTGTCGTCGGCATTGTGTTGGGGTAACCGCCCCCATAGCCACCCCTTTTCAACCCCTAAACCACGGCGTTCTTTCAATCAAGGCCCACACCCGAATAACTCAATTACCGACTCAACGTTTCTACAAAGTGTTAGTCATTAAAGCAAGTTGTAATATAAAATCGACATACAATTAAAAATGTCTCAGTTTGTTTAATTTGCATTTTGTCGTTATTACACAAATCCCTAAAATTACACTTGTAATAAAAAAATGTATATTTTTTTAATAAAACTAAAAAAATGTAACCAATTTATTTTAGTAGCTAAATATTTTATTACATATTTAAAATATATATTATATTTATTGAGCCGCCTTGTGGCCCAGTGGTTAGTGTAACGGATTCGTGAGTGAAGACTCCCGGGTTCGATTCACGGCACCGGAGTCACTTGGTAGATCTAGCTTAGCAAACTAGATCTCAAGTACTCATTGCTGTGTGGTGGCCTGGGAAACCATCTCTACTATATTCTCCCGTAAAGGCCAAGGTGGCCTGGCCAACCCCTTATAAAGGGACTCCCGTCAATAGGGAAGGCGTCACGGTATTTTTTTTATATTTAATTATTAAAACTATGTATAAAATATAAAAAAACAAAGAGAACATGTGCAATAATAATAATGGTTGACCTAGGGGTCGAAAGTGCAAAAACTGTAAATTAATTGTTAAATTATTTTTAATTTTTAAATGATCCTAAAGTAATGGATTCCCAGGCTTACGTCACTGTAAACGTACAACGTAAATACGATAGTAGAATTACTTAGCTACTCTTATGATGGGTTTTTTTGTTAGTTTAAATAAAGCGGTAATTATATTAAATAATTTTTCGTACATTAATTAACAATTAAAAACGGATTTTGCACTTCCACTCCCTATGTTAAGTTTACTTAACTCTCCAGACTTGAATAATTTTTAATTCTTACGAAACTGTATAGTATTTTCTCAATGTGTAGCAACTATTCGATATTTTCAAAAATCCTTAAGTTCATCCGTATGTTTGATATTTATTCTATTTATTAATGACAAATATTTTCTTACAAATGATGAAATATGAGCGTGATTATATAGTAAGACAACGTTGTTCGATTTGAAAGTTCTACTGGTCAAATATTATATATGGTGAGTGTTTCAGACCTTTGACACAAGGTCGTAACCCGGGGCGCGAGAATATGTCCATGTCGATAATGTTGAATGTGTGTGGTATTTATTATTATTATATTATATTATATTATATAACAGATCCATATCTTTGGGTCCTTTGTTCTTAAAATCCGATCCGTTGTTCTGTCCCTCATCCATTGTGCTTCAAAGCCCTCCTATGAATGATGATCCGGACACATACAAAAAAATACAATCCTCCGTACATTTTATATGAAAAACATAATATCGTGAAAATATTATCAATTCATTTTAGATAATTCTATAATATAACCCTTTGCATCCAAATGTCTCACTGCATACACCAAAATTAGTTAATTGATATATTTTTATTTTAGGCTTTCTGGACCACTCATCATCATTGTACTTATATTGAGACACTTAATAAATATGTTATACTCTTATTATACAATTTCTATATTAAATATAATTGATATAATATGTTAGAATATTAAGTTTATAGACTACAAGAGTATAGAGTAAAAGCTAGTGGTAATTAAAATATGTTATACATTGAATTAACTATAAGCTTTTCATTCCATCAAATCCTTAATTTAAAAAACCTTGAAAATATATTAAGTGGATTAAATTATTGAGTTGATTATAAATATGTGTATTTAAAAAAAATTATTAAATAGGTCAGAATTTAAATAAGTGAATTATGTAATTTTTTAAATTATCATTGATTTGAATAGGATGATTTTCTTCGTGTACAAATAAATAATTTTAAATCATAAATCGGATTTCAAACTTAAAAAAATCGATTACGAGTGCTAGGGGGTTGATTATATATTTAAAAAATGTATTTAAACTAGTGAATTGTGTAATTTTTTTAATAAAACTATCGTTGATTGGAATTGGGTGATTTTTTTGTGTTTTGTGTTATATTTTTTTGGAAATTGAAAAATATTTTCCATAATTTTAAAAATTACTTCATTTTATTCTTTATACAATTGTCGGGCAAATGATTTGTTTCTATCCAAATCATTTCATTTATTTATTTTTATTCGAGTTTAAGAGTATAAGAACCCATAATCATGGTTTCTACAGCTATGCGCATATTACCTGATAATTAATACGAAATTGACGGACAAAAAAAAACCTTTCATTCATTCCGTTCTAAAAAGTGTAGTCGATGAGAGATTGACCGAGGATTAAATAATAAATATTTAAAATATCTGTCGGTCCGACACTATAATAATAATATTTGATATAAAAAATATTATCGGGTCGTTCGTTCAAAGACCGACAATAGAATGACTGTCCATGGAAGATGACTTTGACTAAACCTTGTTTTCCCCAGGCATTTTCACAACACGATCCTCTGCTTGCTCATTCTAAACTAAGCTTCTTAAACTGTTTATAAATTGATCTAATTAGATAGTTTTATAGTAAGCTTGGAGTTTTGCGGAATCCGTTTGAAAGCATTAATATAAAAATCATCGATTGTAATATACAACATCGTCAGTCTTTTGAAAGCTACTTAAAATCTCATACAGGTATTAATATTATTTAATAAAAAATTGTAGACCGGGTAATTTTAGTCATTGACAATATTTCAAAAAAGCCAGGATATTCCCAGAATATTAAAAATGACAGAATATGATTTTCAAGAAGTAATGCTTAAATTCCAAACAAAAAACTATATTTATTGAAGAAGGCAATCTGATATTTATTCTACAACTATCGTAAACGAATTTTAATTATAAATGTAGTTGTAGTATAATAATCTAGATAAACTATAAAATTTTATATTATCAATATTGTTATTTTAATATCCGAAAATTCAATTATAATGATAAAACAATATATATATATAATATAAATGTTAGCCACGCAGTGCTCCACGGTTTTGAGCAATTGAAAACCTGTTTTTAACCCCCTTGGCCGAGGTTCGCATTAATATTCTAGATTTTGATTTGAAGAAAGAACAGAGCCGTTCTATCGGTGACTTTGTATAACTCTAATAAATTATACAATATAGCCAATAAATTATTCTTAAAAATCAATCTTCCACGTGTGCACATAACCTTTTTTTCAATTTACCTGTCTTAATTTTGGGGTATCAATTGAGTTAATTATCATTTATTTATTTATAAAATGTGATATTTTTTCAATATAAAATATATTGTAATGATTTTATTTGTCTTTGTGTGGGCTGAAATATCCCGCAGAGAGAGAAGTGTTCTGACAAAAAACGTCCACTTAACCACTTAACTCGGTAAGCTCTCGCCTTTATCTTATTTTTATACCGAGATCGAAAATTAGCAATTCAAACATACTAAAAAAATGAAAGCTCAGCGACGATTTATCTTATTATACAACGAGGTCGTCTAATAATAAATACACTGTAAAGTTAATCCGCCGTACAATTATCCCATTAAAACGAATGATTTCGTCTTTTTCACTGACTTTGATTCGTTGCATAACTTCATGCACATGCACATTATTATTATATTTTCAAAATGTCGAATTACCTTAGCAATGTATGGAGGAATATATATTAAATAAACTGGGGGCACTGATGTCACAACACTACTAATTCTGGGGTGACAATCAGTTACTTAAAAAACGCAGTCATATTCGAAAAAATGTAAGTTATTTTTTATTATTATTTAGTTATTTATTTATTTCTTTATTTCTTTATTTGCGCCCCGAGGAGCTTTTATTTTTTAGGGAGGGTCTATTGAGAGAAGGTTTTTTATATACAACAACGTGTTAATTGTCTGTCGGTGATCTTAACTATTACTAGTTACACAGGTCACCGACTTAATCAGTATTTACCTTGCAATACAGGTAATCAGAGTAAACCTGGATCAAGACGATCGATCGGGATTTTTTAAATATTATTCCTGATCTTACAGTCGTTTTAACCGATCAAATCAATTTAATTAATTCTTAACTTGAATTACGCTGATAATGTTATATATTATATTCTTTTATCATTACTTAAAAATTTTCGGATGTTAACATAACAATCTTAAAACATAATAAACTTGATAAAATAAAATTTACATTCAGCTTTATAGTTTGTCGCATGAATATAATAATTTATATATGTATACTGTATATGTATATCATATAATGTTTTGTTTAAATATCATAGAGTTATATTCAATATTATAAATGAAATCGTTGCTCGAATACGTCAAAATCAAAATTATTCTTTTATTATTAAATAAGAATTTTAGACAGTTTGATAGTACAAAACATCTGATGAATTTGTTTTAGTTGTATAGACTATATGAATCTTTAACCTTTAACTAATATAAGAATTTTAAAAACATTGAAGCACACCCACTTGGACTAGGTCTGACTATATTGTCTAGATTTCAGTGAAACGGTAAACATTCAGTTATTCGTGAGATCGTAAGTATACTCGTAGTTAAAATAACTTGTCATAGGAATCGAACTCTAACTCCAGATGTATATCATTTAATGTTTTATGTATATATCCGAGAGTTGAAATAAAATAATACAATAATTAAATAAAAGTCATACGTCAAAGCACTTCATCACACCCACTAGGACTGGGTCCGGTGATAAGGATCGAGCTATAGTGTTTCGTTAGTGATACAATACAAATTATTTATGCACAAAGCTTTAAAACAACAGAGGATAATTTATTAGCGTCCGTGAAGCACACCCACTTGGACTAGGTCTGACTATATTGTCAGGATTTCAGTAAATCGAAATGTCAAACGATTCAGTGAAAGTATACTCGTAGTTAAAATAACTTGACATAGGAATCGAAATGTGTATATTTATTTTTTCGATGAACAAATCTTGCGAAAAGAGTACATATGGTCCATTTTAAACGAACAACCTTTTGAGAACGATTTATTTAGACTTACTTGGCATAGTCCTGTTTGCAATAGACTTGATGATCCCTCACAAAACACGATGGTTGTCTGTCAAGTTGAAGGGCACAAACACAGCAACGAAGACAGGATGCATGCCAGGCTCTCCCAGATACTTCCAGGAGGAACCTGTCTGCTATTTGTTCCCCGCAAGCAGAGCAGGATCGTTGTTCCGTCTGTAAACACGCAAACACACTTTAATCAAAATAATATTTTAAATATAGTAATATTCGGGGGGGCAAGAGGTTGTTGTTGAGGCTGTCAGTGGAGAGTGATACATCATGGTGATGGTATTGTTCCGTGGTCGGTGGCTTCGTGCTTGGAATCCCGGACACTATTAATAATATCGCCTTATATATATTTTTATTATTAAATATATGAATGTCATCCGCACCCCGATACTGTATTATAACAATATAACCGACACTGGATTTTGAAGAGTGCCGAAATCAAAATAAAACCACAAACCCACCAACCACCACTTAAAATATTAGACTTCGCTGCACACCAATTAAACATTTATATATAAAATTATGATATTCACATACGAGAACCAACATATCACTTTTATCAATATCATATCAAAAATCTAATAGCATATTTTTTAAGTGTCTGGTTTTATTGACAATCGATAAAAAGACAAATTGCTGCAAACACAATAAAAACAACTCTATAGGTATATTACTATAGCTGAATATATCAAGAGATAAAGTAATGGATTCCCAGGCATACATCACCGTGAATGCGAAAGTGGAGTTACTTAGATACACTTATGATCGTCTGCCTCGTCTGAGCCTCGGGTGAGGCACTAATTAATAAAAAAACGATCAAAAGTACAGCAAAGCAACTCTATTACCGTATTTACGGTAAACGTTTACGGCGACGCACGCCTAGGAATTCCAAGCTTAAGGCGCGTGGTTACAAATACTATGGTCAATGGGTTGAATTCTGCTCAATTAGAAAAAAAGGTTTATATTGACTGCTCCAGCGTATAATATCGTAAGTGCAAAAGAAATCTGTGCGCTCTTAAGTCTTTATGGAACTGAGCCACATATTGCATGTATGAAACGTCAAAAAAAATGTTGATTTTCAATCATTATTTAACCTATTAAGTGGGACTTTTTAGAAATTGTAAAATAGTCCTATTCGACCGGCAACTAATGTAATAGATTCATCCATTATCTATAACACATTTCATGTCTCTGTCAATAGAAGGTATTCAATTGTAAATTGTTATATGTTATAAATAATAATTAAACCGAGTGACAGTGGCTCAGTTCCATAAAGACTTAAGAGCACATAGATTTTTTTTGCACGTACGATATTATACGTTGGATCAGGCGATATAATTAAAATATAATAATTACAATAAGCAGATGAGTTTGACAGAGGCAACATTAATTGTTTCATCCAGACTCGTCTTTTTTTAAATATTTTATGAGATAAGATTTTTATGATGATAGTTTTACTCTAATATCTTGGATTGTAATGTGAATACGAGGCGATTATTTACTCGGGCAAATTTCCCGTCCTGTCATCGCCTTATGTAACTGTAATAGTTGGAATAGATCACTAAAATTGGGATTCCCAGGCTTGCGTCGCGGTAAACGTACACCGTAAAGACGGTAATAGAGTTGTTTTGCTGTACTTTTGATCGGTTTTTTGTTAATTAGTGCCTCGCCCGAGGCTCAGACGAGGCATTAACTAACAAAAAACCGATCATAAGTGTAGCTAAGTAACTCTACTATCGTATTTACGGTGACGTATGCCTGGGAATCCATTACTTTACAGTATCAGGTAAAGGTAATTAAAAAAAAATTAAATACAACAAATTAAAGTAAAATAAATAAATATGTAGTTCTAAAAAAGCCTCTTGGCGCGTATTTTCACTTAAAAAATAAAAAAAATATTATTTAAAAGATATTTTATGTAATATACGCGGAACTAGGAAAATGAACTTATTAATAAGGGTTAAAAAATATGATCCTGGAATTTCCCCTCCAACAAACAGATTTGTGATTTTCAGGCATCCTCATTCTCAAGTTCTTTTCGTGGAATAAATCAAGGGCTGAATGTACTTTTGAAGTTTGAGATTTGAATGTCTTCTTATGTGTGTATTTCAACACAGGAGGCTTATTGTAGGGGTACATGATGGCCCCGCCCAGGAACATCAGGACACGCCCATCGCCCCGCCCACTTTGCGCCCCCTCATCCTCCAAGATAACATAATAATTCAACCAATTCGAAAATGAAAAAATATTTTATTCCACTCAAAAAATCAATATACCAAATACAAAAATTGACTGGTTTTTTTTAATTGTGCAATTTTAATTCAATTAAAAATAATTTGTGATTATGTATGTAAAAATCCGCGATAATGCAGGTTTTTCTCATATAGTTATATTTATATGTATGTATGCTAGTTTGAAAAAAATGTAATATCCCTCATATTCTTTAACAAAGAATTACGAATAAACTAGCAACATAATAAAGTATTTATCTTCTTATTAAGTACATATTTTTTCGTCACTTTTTACTTATTAAGCCAGCTCAAAAAATCTTCTCTTACTTTGTATCAAACAACATTGTATTGAAGGCATAGTGCGTGTTTAGTTCAAGTGGATCAAGTGGCCAAAAACGTGAATTACCTGGCAAATATTATACTGTAAACATCTCTCTTCATATCTCCAGTTATATTTCACAGTAAAATGGGTAAATGCATTGTTACTACATGTCATATGGACTCAAACATACACTCAAATACATCTAGGCTCAGTTTATACCAAAGACTACTTCTTTAACATGTTTACAATATTATTGCGTTTTAATCGCCAAAGTATTGACACAACCATTCTCAGTTGACACTAGAAATGTGTTGAGTGAGAGAGACACACTTATACCTTTATCAAATAGGAGAGAAAAGTACAAAAATACACGGGCTACACGAAATTGCAAGAATTATTTATATGCAATGCGATATCTAATATTTATATCTATGATTGAATGTATGTAGTCTGATAAGGCATCCGGGGCCATAGCAGAAGAGGCAGGTTCGAGTCCTGCCTGAGATGATTTGTGTATGGAGGGTTATTCATTTTTTCAGAATTATTTCGCTTTAATACACTATAATGTTAAAGTATGTAAAATATCTGATTGATTCGACTGATTTCACAAAAATATTATCATTAATATTTTATTATTAGTTTATTTTTTTATTTTATTAAATAAGAGAAAACAGTTCTCTGGAATACCAGAGAACCTACATCTCTATGTGAAATTGTATATTAACATAATTCCTTATTCTAAGGCAAATTAGGTACATATTTACATTTACAAAAAATAGAATAATAATATACAAAATAAACGAAAATAAAGAAAAATAAAGTGTATGTAAAAAATTTTATATAATCAAATTTAATTAAATAGTAGTGTTCTAAGGATAAATTTAAAATCAGTGAGGGTGTTGTGAAAGATATTTAGTTTTATTCTGATCAATCAAGACGTCAATGATAATATTATAATCTAACTAAAATCACTATTTGTGACAATTTGGATAAAGGATAATAATTTGGTGTTTTTATCGAAAAACAAATAAATATGATACATGAAAGTTGAAGAAGTGAAATGTTTCCCCAGATGTAACGTATTTGGATAGGAGTTTTGTACGTGCCAGACAAGAAGGGTGTACAATGGGGTGGTTGGGGTTTCAAGGGGGTCCAATCAAGGCTCTATAGACACCAGATCCACCCCACCCATCATTTGGGCTCCAAATCACGCCTCCTGCGTCTGTAAACTCACCCCAAAGTCGCCACCCTTCCCGTGTGTTTTTTCCTCAGGGACTCGATCCGATTTCTCGTCGTATTCCAGAACAAACAAGCAAAATCTCCAAGAATTCAATAGACAAACTTCGACCAACCCTCAATTTTTCACTTGTACTAAAAAACAAGTGTTTGCCCTCCGATCACCCTCTTCACAGTTGACTCTTTTCATATTCATTTTCGATAAATTACGTTTCATTTCACAAATATACAAACTCTTTATCTAGTCCACAAAGAAAGAATTTCAATATACAATATTCACTCAATAAAATAACATTATAACGTCAATAAAACCAACTATGACTCGAGGAAACCTATTCGTTTTATCATCATTGAAAAAATAAATAATTTACTCGATTTAAATTTCATTTTACTCAAGCAATCTATCATTTAGTTTTAAGCATAATACTTTGTAATTATTCTTGTTAATGTATGGTCTATTCTTTTTATTATTTATTAATCCTCATATTTGTAAATGGTTTTTTTTTTCACTACTTGTTATTACTTAATATCTCTCTCATATCAAATAAAAATGTTATTGAAATTCTCAATATTAGTTATAGCTAAAAAGATTTATAAGTCAGATTTATATGATGTTTTGTGTTATTCTAACTATGTAATGTAATGAAAATTCAAATAAAATAAAAGTATTTGTAATACTAAATTAAGATTAGAATCATGTGTTTGATGGAATCCCGTTTTATTTAATACAATTAAAACGCTTTTTCGATTCGACACAATCGATAGGGATATTATTTACAGCACGATGAGAGAGTTTGGATTTCCCGAAAAACTCATAAGTCTCTCAAAAATGACGCTGACAGACACCAAAAACTACGTACGGATAAATGGTGTACTGTCGGAGTCTTTCATCACCAGAGCAGGCGTTAAACAGGGGGACGTGATATTCCCCCTGTTATTTTCATTAGTTTTAGAAAAGGTTATGCGTCTTGCAGGTTGTAGCAATAAGTCTAATATCTTCTATAAGTCTTTTCAGGTACTCGCTTTCGCAGACGACGTAAATATTATCGCTAGAGCTAAGAACGTGTTAATTGATAAGGTTAGAGCAATAAGGGATGCCGCTAAAATAGTAGGATTAGTCATAAACGTAGATAAAAGTCAGTATATGCATGTGACATCCAACTCGGAATTGGTAGCACATCGTAGCCTGAACATAGATAATGACCACTTTCAGCAGGTTGACTCTTTTGTATATTTGGGAGCAGTGGTCACTAAGGAGGCTGGAAATAACCAGGACATCAACTCTCGCCTACAAAAGTGCTAATAGGGCGTATTTCGCTTAGTACGCTTGCCAGATCAAGATATCTAAGTAGAAGTACCATAGAATTATACAAGATGCTAATTAGGCCAGTACTAACTCTACAGCAGAAACATGGGTTATTACCAAAACTGAAGAGGATAGGCTACTTAGGTTCGAGTGAAGATTCTTAGAGGATCTTGGGTCCTGTTCATAGGAGGCACCGGACTATTTAGAATTATATTTGAACGATGAGATTATAACGTATAATGTTGTGCATACGCATACGTGTGTGTATGTGGAGCAAGTGAGTGTGATGTTACAAGATTTACTCATTATATAAGAGCGTGAACGTAGTGCAGTTTATTTGGGCTTTAACATTAGGTTGGGTTAAAGAGCAGGAGGGATAGTATCGGAAATACTATCCAGCAAGCCTGTGGGTAAGAGAAGGCAGGGTAGACCTAGGCTAAGGTGGGCGGACGAATTTCATAAGGTAGTGAGGAGTTTAGGAATTAATAACTGGAGGAGCGCGGCCTCCAATAGAAATAAGTGGAAGATGCTGGTGCGGGAAGCCTTGGTTCATCACTGAACTGGAGTGCTTATGATGATGATGATGATGAAAACGCTTTTTCGAAATGTTGTCAATTGTCAGAACATTTTTACATTTTTTTGGTCAAAATTGTGCAATTTTTGTTTTAATTCATTCAATATTTTTTTTACTACCAACACTTTAATATATGATACTTAAATTATAAATAAATATATTCAAGCCAGTCTTTAAAATTAATTTCATTTCGTATTAGTCTTTACTACTTGAATATATCATAATCAATACAGTTCATTACGAAAATAGCAACGTACAACAATTGATAGGTATATATTTTTTTAGTAATTTATTTGGTGTAAAATCCACAATATTTTACTTTTTGTGTCTGAATATTTAATAAAAATAAAATATTGTGGTTGTCACACCAAATAAATTTCTTTAATAACGAAATTCCACCCAGACACCCAACAAAATCGACAATTTGAAAGTATTTTCTCCATGTGAAGGAACTAGTTCCTAAATTTTTAAGGGTGTTTAATTCATTCAATATTTTTTTATTATTTTGATACAAATAAATATTCAATGAACCCCCATATTTAAAGTTCTCGAAGTCCCCAAATTGGACACACTGAAGAGGTTTTATTTTTGACATCCCACAAAGGGCGAATCTGTAGTACATAATTGATTTCAAATCCTACTTGTTGAGAAGACCTAATCCCTAACGAGAGGATAATGATTTTATAATAACGTGTCATTGAAAATCATGCTCTTTTTTATTTCGCCAGTAATTAAAAATAGACGCCATCATTATATTATTATAATTTTTATCATCTACAGGTTTCATTTGGAGTCAGCTGCCCATGAACGATTTATGGATAACGTATTGGCTGAAAGCCTTTGTAAGGGCCCTTTATAAAGTCAAGTCGCAAATCGATTAGCCAAATATCAGCACCCAACTACACACCTGGACTTACAGAGAGGAATTCTAATATTGACAAAAAAAAAATAATAATAAAAAAATATTATATAAAAAACACAAATATATCAAATAGGTTTAAACGACATGGCTTATTTAGATCACCTGTGTAAAATTTTCAATTATAAAAAATCACAATTTAATTATTCAAAGACATTATTTCTTGACCCCATTTCGGATTTGTTATTAATTTAATATAATAATATTTATGTAATTTAAATAATCCAGCTCTGTAGTGATATTGTACATATTATTATTATTGTGTTCACAACCGTTGGGGGCTCGCGTGTCATTTTTTGGTCAATATAATTCCGAAATCCTCGACTCTCTTAAAATGTTATTTATACCTATTTGTTTGTCACTTTGTACTACACCTATTCAGTGATTGACAACCATTGAATATTTTATTATTACGAATTTATTTAATATAGTATATCATTCGCTGATTCATTGATTAGATAAAAATCTACTATTAAAATAAAATATCCACACCACGCAAATAAATAATTAAAATACCATCCAAGTATTGTGAATTCTGATTATGCAATATCAAATACATTCCTTTTCATAATAATAATTTTAGATGAATTTATATGATAATGGGTGACAGTCTCATTATTAAAAAAAATACAAAAGCATCGTTCATTTTTTTTATTTATATATGTATAAAATAACAATATTTACCAAATGTTAGTTACAACTGGTGATATTATTATAAATACAATATCCGCATAACGCCACCGAATCAATGTTCAAAACCAACCACTTCAAATAATACTCATAGTCTCTAAGGGGTGCAAAAACTACCCCGCCTCGTCATTTATTGACTACCATTTCAAGGGTCGTGTGTGTTTTTGAAAATAATTTTATATGATAAATTTACCAGTTAAAATGTTATATTTGTATAATAAAAATTTTATAACAATAGTGGAATTTCATGATAATTTATTGATTTCCTTGAAACTAATCTGAAGGTCTACTAATGATTTTTTAACATTAATTATAATATGGCATGAGATTATACAAGTCCTTGATTAATCACATTGCAATATTATGTAGTACCTATTTATTACGATATTACCAATCAAATATGGAAAAAAGTTGATTAAAAGATTGATATTTGCTCTAAAAACACAATAAACAAAGATGATGAAAATGACCAGATGCGTGGTCAAATGATTTCGGATATAAAAAAAAATATTGTACTTATTTTTTTGTATGAAATATTTTTTCAAATACATTGAAACGTGTCGAATTTTTTTAGTGAAATTTCTATATAAATAAAATAATTCCACAGCCCTATAAGTGACACTTAACAGTGTATAATACGACACAATAGTACTCGAAGGGCTGTCTCCAACCACACAATCAAACCGGGCTTCACAATGGACGAGATGTAACCAACTGACAGAAAAAATATATTATAGGTGAATAACTTTAGCGGTGTCCTAAATATCCGCAAGGGACTCCAAGAACATACATACTTTGCAAAAGAGAGAGAAACTGTCCTACTGGGACTTAACCAAACAAACAATCCCTTACATTATAATAAAATAATATTTTTAGTTAAGACCAACGCTATAATAAATTAATAAACCGTCCACCTTTTTTAATTCGACATCGCGACGAGTCGTAAATGTAGCTAGAATATTTTTTCAGGCCGCCCCTTTTTTGTAGCAATTTATTTTATTGTGAATATCACAAATATGCATTCATTCATTATTACCCAATTCAAATTGAAATATATTTCATTATTTTAAAATGTATTTAGTTCATTAATCAAGGATAAATAACAGCCGCATTCATTGAAAGTGTGATAAAGTATTGGTATGTATACGAATAGAGCTTGTAGAGATATACACCAGTTCTATTTGTATACGCACCACACGCACACTCTCTCATTACACATATATAATACAGCCGTACGTCTCGATTTAGTCTCATATTAACAACTCACTCTGTAGATTTCATAGATTTTTTTTCCGTGTGCTTTCTAAAGCAAAACTTGTGATTACTAATTATCCGCAAACGTCTGTGATTGGTGATATCGCCTTTGAGCAGGTCTAGAGTTTGAGGCATTTACTATACAAATAATCTAACTTATTTGAGTATCTATCGTTGTGGAAAAAAATATATATTTGATAATTGAATTTGGTATAAGTGCCGTATTTACTGTCGACCTTTAATTTGAGATTGTTAAAAAATTATAGATTTATTTATTAAACTTATGACATTTAAAGCAGTAATATAGAGTAACAATATAAGATTGGGAATTCACAACACCTTTATATTGATTACCTAATTATAAAATTACTGGCGCAAATTCGACGAATGAATTGAAATCATACAATCTATACACACTTGATATATTGTTGAAGCTTATTTTACATACTAATTGCACGATAATCACAAGGTGTAGTTTTTGTCAATAATACGCGATTTTTTTTATCGCATAAGTGTGTTAACAAGACGATACAAAGATGATTATGAAGATATTGCAGATCGTTAAAGCCTCAAACAAACGAGCCTCGTCTCGTTGAAAGATTTACAGCCTCTTTGTTTGTTGCAAAGCACTAAGTTATTGCATTTGAAAGAGATATCCGCAAATGAAAAATGTACATATTTAGTGTGAGATAATATGTGTCTGTTTATTTTGAGACAAGATTGTTATGGAGCACATTGGAGGGTCTTAATTTATTCAAAGGCTCAAAGGCAACAGACGATCGGCGCCATTCCCGTCCAACATTAAAAAATAATATCTAATACAGATTCAATTGCCCCTAAGATGGAAATTAAAACCAATACAAATGTCCAATGAGGAAGATATACTGGATTCGATTACGTTTTTAATCGACCCGATATTGTGTCTATCCTTTGACGGAATAAAATACAATTTATAATCAAAAGCTGCCAAATTCAAGTCAGTATTGGTGAATAAATACCTATTTTATTTAATTAAATCCATCATGTACAAAACCTCGACACACAGGGTGAAAAATAGGTTTTCAAGTACTCACAATTGTAGAGCAATTGAATATATTTTATTATACATATTTCTTTATTATTCTGTATGAATTACTATTCTTGAAATTTGCAATTCAATTTCAATGTTATAATTGGTCCCTTTAATATAATTATTCATAACTGTAGATGTACATACATATAATATAAGAGATTTAAAATAAAATAATACAATAATCAAATTATAAAGGTTGTGCGTAATTCAAAATAATAGTGTAATGAGAGTGTGTGCGTGCGGTGCGTATGCGTGTACGCCAATACTACCAAGTCTATTCGTACACGCACCATCTAGCACGACTCACTAACACACTATTATATTGAATAATGCCCTAGGCTTACACAGAACAATCAACAGTTTTATCCTCAATTAATTTAGTATGTACCTACTAAGAATGAAATAAATGTATCATATAAATAAATAAAATAAAAATATTTTTTGTTTACTTAGCAATAACAATAAAGGAAGACATTATGGATGTCTTTGATATCCGGTGTTTGGATATATTTTTAGATTATTAGACTTATTAGATGATGTATTTTGTAGAAGAAATGGGTTCAGGTAATAAATAAGGCTGTGGCGCCGTTATTTCATATTTATAGGGACACTTCGGGGAACAATTAAGCTTAATAGAAAAACACGACTTATGAATATTCATTAAGTCAATACATTATTGTAAACTATGAAATCGATACATATATTTTTAACATTCACTGCAAGATTTGCTTTATAATCGCTTATTTGATATTGGGTTAGTTGTCTATTAATTGAATGTAGTTATTATGCGTACTTCGGTTCCGAAGTATTAATTATTTTAACTATACTATAAGTGATGAGCAAACCTCGGACAAGGGTGTAAAAAAACAGGTTATCAATAGCTCACAATTATAGAGCATTTACAGGTTGCTTTATTATTTAGTATTAACAGAACAATCTTAAAACATAATAATATTGATTAAATAAAATTACTATTTTTTAAATTTGCATTCAACTTTATAGTTTGTACAATTAATATAAAAATTGATGTATGAATATTATGATAAATGGACATGTACAGGGTGAACTTGAAATAACTGATAATATTTTTGGAGTCGGTAGGGTATCGTAAGAATAATTTTAAAAAAAATACTTTTTTTATTAATTAATATTAAAAAATAATTAATAATAATAATTACGTATAACAGACACAATATACACGTAACAGTCACTACTGAGTACTTCTGCGAAACAGCTGATTCAAAGATGGTGGCCCAAACTCGATTCCCAAAAGCACTATTAATATTATAAATTATTTTTTTAATTTTTAATTAATAATTATTTTTTTCAATTATTCTTACGATACCCTACCACCCCATAAAATATTCTTAGTTATTTCAAGTCCTCCCTGTAAACTGAATAATATTTTGTGTACATCTGGGGTGACTCTGTTACTCAAAAAACGCAGTCATATTCGTAAAAATGTAGGTAATGTTATTAATTTATTGCGAACCTCGGCCAAGATGGTTAAAAAACAGGTTTTCAATTGCTCAAAATCGTGGAGTACTGCGCGACTAATTTTATAATTATATTTTAATTTTCGGATATTAACATAACAATCCTAGACCATAACAATATTAATAAAATAAAATTTGCATTCAGCTTTATAGTTTGTCTGGTGAATAAAATAATTTATATATGATAACTGTATATGTATATCATATAATGTTTTGTGTAAATATCATAGAGTTATATACAATATTATAAATGAAATCGTTGCAGAGCTCGAATACGACAAAATCAAAATTATTCTTTTATTATTAAATAAGAATTTTAGATAGTTTAATAATACAAAACATCTGATAAATTTGACTTAGTTGTATAGACTATATAAATCTTTTACCTTTAACTAATATGAGAATTTTAAAAACATTTTTATTGCGGGAAAAAATAAAAGCCCATTAAAGCACACCCACTTGGACTAGGTCTGACTATATTGTCTAGATTTCAGTGAAACGGTAAACATTCAGTTATTCGTGAGATCGTAAGTATACTCGTAGTTAAAATAACTTGACATTGGAATCGAACTCTATCTCTAGATGAACGATAACTAAATATCAGAGAGTTAATTAAATAAAAGTCATACGTCAAAGCACTTCATCACACCCACTTGGACTGGGTCCGGTGATAAGTCTCGAGCTATAGTGTTTCGTTAGTGATACAATACAAATTATTTATGCACAAAGCTTTAAAACAACAGAGGATAATTTATTAGCGTCCGAAACAAAGAAATAAGTAGAAAAGATGATGAAAAACCCCCCCGTTTGAAATGTGGGGTGTGGTGATCGTAAAACGTACGCGTTTATTCATTGCGTTGATTTATAGGTAATATTTCGTCGGGGTAATATACATTGTATCGATTTTAAAAATAATACATATCGAGCTAAGAAGATGATAAATCAAATTTCAAATATACACATCATCAGTGTTTAGTGACTCGCCTATTTACCGCACACAAATACCGTCTAATTGTTCGAACAAAATGGCTGCGGCGGCCATGTTGCTGGCATATAACGTATGAATAAATTACTGGTATAAATTTATCGGGTTATTTGTTATGGAGTCCAACTACCGCATGGCCCGGGGCAATTTTCATCGGTAGCGACCCAAATGAGCAGGATAAATGATCGGACAACGCACACTCGTACAACTACAAACGCCTCAAGCCAACGCGGTTCTGTCCACGAAGACCCGATCAAAATATATGAATTTTTGTATATTGTGAATACAATACTAAAGAAATCGAGGATTTTTAGGTTCAGTCCACGTTTCTGGAATAATGGATTTAGTTGCACGAGAAATGCGATTATCCCTCCATCCCCTTAATTTGAAATTATCCAGCCGAACTTTTTTGTTAACCACCAACGGGATAAAGTATAATATTTCACCAAATACGAATATCATTACTATGGATGATTAACACAATTACATATCTATTAATTAATCAATTTTTGAGATAAATATGCTTATTATATACTATGTGAAAAAGTATGTCATACCTTTATAATTACAACAAATAATAATATTCAATGTTTTTTCCCCTCCTTGTAAACTGTCGATTTGTAGACACATATCTATGCTTAAGCCATCAATTATCAAGATTTTTAAATTAATATTAACACTTTTAGGAAATCAGTGCATTTATGTATGTAATTATCCTTTACCAACCGCCAATCCACTTAATAATTAGGTATAAATATAAAATGGTCCTTATTTATATACGAGTTTAGTGTTTTTTTATTATTTAGAAATAATAATTTGACATTAAGGTATGTACTTCAAATTAGTTCACAGATAAAGAAAATAAACTTAAATCGTTTAGTTGTTGAGAGATTAAAATAATATTGTTAAATTTCGAATCAATCATTTAATTTCATTTCCAGGATTAAGTATTTAAATTAAGATGCTTTGTTCCAGGATCTTTGAAACTAGGTTTTATTTTTATGAATAATCAGGGTAAAGCTATGTAAATGTTGGATTCCAATAAATTTATTGAACATAAACGAAAGAAAAATATGATAAAATATTCTCCGTAATCCAATATTCAAAAATGATTATCCATTTCAATATGAAGGTTATCTTTACTTACATTGTTTAATATTATAGACTCAGAATTAATAAATATTAAAGCGATTTTTTTTCTACAAATTATCAATAATAAAAACACCTAATTTTGCGTTTAATTATTTTTCAATAGTAGTAGTGATGGTGTATGGTGTCTGTAATGTGATTTAGTGTGTGCCCTTATATTCCATAACGAACTTAGTCTTAAGCCTAGCGTCGCTTGTGGCCGCCTTTTTGCAAACTGCGAAAAGAGATTTTCACGAAGGGTATGGGGTTTGTTACCCGCATGCCAGGGGTATTCTCTAATCCTGTTATACCAGGACACCCCATACTGTACAGGGGTGGTCAACCAACCGTCTAACGTGCAATCAACCACCCCAAACCAACCCCCGTCCATGGACAAATCAAAGGCGACATGATGCATCTTAATTCTTACTTGTCAATATTATGTGAACAGTGCAAAGGTAAACAATTGACTTGAAAATCTGCACTATTTAAAATAAAATCTATTTACAGAATCGAATAATATTAATAATGCAATTTAAAAAAAACTAGTTTTTATCGTATTCTCATCATCAAACGCATCCGAAGGTTAACAACCGTTTTAATGCATGTTTTTATTTTTATTCGCAAGAATAATATTATGGGAATAAAACAACTTCTTGTTTTTTTTAATTCCATACTAAAAACTATTTCTTATTATCTAACTTACCGCAAATGACTAATTGTTAATAATCTAATATATATTACGTGTGACTAATCACGGCCGTTTACAATTCACTATCTTTGGGAGTATCTGTATCTGTAAAATTATTAATGGAGACTTCGTTTTAAAAATTATAAATTTAAAAAAAACGTGTGAACTTAATAATTACTTTAGGCTTAATTAGAGAATATGGGTGAATAATACAAGAATATTTTCACATAAATATGCGTTATAGTAACCAATTTAAATAAATATAAAAATTCATTGATTATTTATTTATATGTATATATATATATATATATATATATATATATATATATATATATATATATATATATATATATATATATATATATATCCGACATTATTTTATTATATTTTTAAGTTTGCACAGTATTAGCGTAAAATAGTGATATTTCAACAGGCGTTGGTGTTGACGTTCTTCATAAAACATTCCTTAGAAATCCTCACCAAGCTATTAAATACATACATATATAGATATGTTGTAATATAATTTTTTTATTAAAAATAGGTAACAACTCCTTGTGAGTTTATTAGTAGATTAATACCACATTGCATGTGTATGTTTTACATGAAATTGTGTATTGTTGGGTACAAAATATATATAAAAATACATTTATTTCAAAAGATGTTTGTATGTATCAATTAGGCACACATTTTCCCATTCCACGTGAACGTTTGTTGTGTATTTTTGGGGGGCATTAATTTAAATAGTAGTTGTTGAGATGGTTCTAATTGTTTTTGTTGATTGGTGTGGCTATGTTTTAATCAATGTTGACTGAAATATTGCCATCTTATACAATCAACCAATGTTTTTAAATGACTCGTTCAACAACACAACAGCCTTTTTAGCCATCAGGGTTGTCAAACTAATTATACATATATATATATATATATATATATATATATATATATATATATATATATATATATATATATGTACTATAAATATATATATATATATATATATATATATATATATATGTATATATAAATATATATATATATATATATATATATATATATATGTGTGTGTGTGTATATGAAATATTCGGACACTTGTATTAATATACTGAGTTATTTGGAATTGAAATTCTCAATAAATAATTATTTTTTTGATTGAATATATTAAATTAGGCACTCAGGAATGTTACTCAATTCTATTTAAAATTAAATAAATTATTTGGAATTTTAAAAACACACGGATTATATTCTAACACTACCTACTCAATTCAGTCCTTATTTTAAACCCAATTATCTTGTAGGTAATTAATTGTATTAATTATCAAAATACTACCTGTATAATACCGTTGATCTGCGCATATATTTGCATAATAATACAATCAAAACGAAGATTTATTATCAATATTAATTAGTTGATATATAAACAGTGGCTCGGATAATCAATATAAAGTATTTCGGATAATTCCAGTCAAACCCATTGTAATGTAAGATCTGTCTAAGTATATCTATATGAAACTAAATATTTTTAATTTTTAATATAATATTATTTTTGAGACCCTGGGTCTTCGAAGGCGGTTTGTTGAAGGGTCATTTGTTTAAAATATTTGATCATGGGACCATCCCAGCGGATATATCAGTCCTTAATTACCTTTAAAATAGAACCTTTCTGGTCACACACCGCCCCATATGTGTTCTACTCCACTTCCAATACAACAAACCCTTAGGCTTATATTTATTATTAATTCAAATGTGGTTAAATTGTGTTCAGCGACGCCAAACCCGCACGGGTGGCCCATTGATATTTCATTATTTTATAATTATATCGCAAAGCCTTGTTAAAACTGTATATTGTAAACGGCTCTTAAAGTAAACACCCATAAAAAGGTTGGATATTATGCTCACCGGAAAAGCATAGTAATTTTATACGAATAATCGAAATATTTTTATAATTTTCTTTATCGAAATTTCTCAATGACAATACCAGACGGCTTATATTATTTATTTCACAATTTATAATTATTTATTAACATATATAAAGCAAAAGTCGTGATGGGTTAAAGGTGGAGACGGTTCCTTGAGACCATAAATAAACCTCTCGGTTTCGTCACCAATTATAATACATTAATTTTATTGTATTATATATTTAGAATTAATAACTAGTAAATGTTACACCAACACTATTCTATTAAGAGAAGGATTGTTGAGAATTAAAATCATATTTTATAAACAGGGTGTGTTTTATTATCACATTTGTATGGAGCTTAGTTTGAAACTGTCAACGACGTTCCTATGATTTATATCGACAAACATCATATGAATGTATAATTCGAATCTATTCTAATAGTTATTATTTTAAGTTATTATTTAAAGTCCAAAAGAAAAAAATCTTTAAAAGGCTTATACTGCATTATGTATTTTTACAACTAACTGACTAAGATTAATATAATTATTAGAATTAAATAATACACTAACCATTTTTTTATAAATTAATAATTGCATTGTTTTACTAGTTTTACATATATTATGAGACCCGAGGTGATTTTTATTATTTGGTTTGATTGTCTAAATTTAACTCTTTGCTAATTTAATGTCTCGCCTTGCTTCAATCATATTTGTAATAGCATCATTTTTATTGTATTTTCGATCACTTATTATCATTGATAAAAAATCAAGAGAAATACTGTTTGTTTTATTATAGCTTGGCTATTGATTTAACCTAAATCAATTCAGGTTAAGTTAATATTATTTTTAATCTTTAAAGATTCGCACCCACGACTACTATGTCTATTTCCTATTAGTAAACTAGTCTCTTTTCTACTTTTTTTAATTGTAAAAAAGAGTTTATTTATTTTAAATAGATAATCTAGACATCATGGCTATTTAATTATTTTGGGAATTAATTAAATAGTTTCGATGACATTTTAAAACGTTTGTCGCAAAATTCAATCGAACCAATCGATTCTCGATGAAATCTGTCGCGCTCATTGTAATATTGTCGTGTTGCGTGAGATATTCGTGTTTTAAATAATGTATTTATAAAAGCGGATTTGTGAGTTTTGAATATGAAAAATAAATGTGTGAGGGAGAATGTTGTAGGCGATCAAAAAGACCGTCCATATTAGCATTGTCCAGTGGCGGCGACGCGGGAGATATATGGAAGATATGCCTCTATATCATATACACTACATACTTGATTTATTAACAACCGAGCCGCTCTTGTACACACCCGGAGACCGCAAAAGAAACAACAATGATAATATTAAAAATAAATAACACACAAAAAATAGTCGAAATCGAAGCGAAAACGCCGTAAATTTCGAGAGCAAAGTCACCGCGCGACTTGACCACTCACATTTATATACGCGGTGATTCTTTAAAACCTCCCCGATGGCACACTGGATGGATCATTATTATTAATATAAAAATTCATTTATATTCTCAGCAATCATAAAATAATTAAATATCTTTCATTAAGATCCCAATAATTAAATTGTAGGCAGTACACACGTGACCACTGCACAGTTTGAATTAATAAATTGTAGGTATCTTTTTTTTTCTTAAACTTTTTGACTCGTGAACAAATATGTCCACTTTAAACATTTTTTTTTAAATTATTTACTTAATTAAATATTATTTACATTGGCTAATGACGCAATTACGGATAAAAACACTATATTTATACCACTCTACTATTTTTTTTTTCAATTCTTTTTTTACTGTGTATATAAAAGCAGAAATGTAAAATTTTGTTGTAAAATTTGTTCGGTGAATATTGACTTATTTTTTAAAGTTACCAGTGCAGTGCTTCAATACTAAAAATATGTTAATACACCTAATTGTGTGAGCTATGCTCGTAATATACACACTTAACATAAACAATCGTTAATATAATACATTAGTATTTTTATACTAAATAAAAAAATCAGTTTGAGGTGCAGATATTTAATAAATTAATTAGAACTAGAAGATTTTATTAATATATAATGTATGCAATTTAAACAATTACCTTATCGTGATGATAATAGATCAAATAATTGTTTCTTTCGTGTTATTAGTCCTAGTGTTTAATCAACACCAACCGAAGCAACACTAATTTTCTCACTCAGACTCATCTGCTTGGTTCGCCACCTTGACATTTATTCATCCAGTAAATTAATCTGAATCTATTATCTATTCAGGTGCTTTTTTTTATTAATTAATGAAGTTTGTTATTTAAAATAATGTATTTAAACCCTTTTCCATGGCATGCGTGTATAATTTTTTAACAATACGGTGTGTAGTATTGAGTCAGTGTGAACGTATGACGGCGGGGGTTCCGGGTTCGATGTCTAGTGAGTAATGTAGTGCATTTATCAAGTTGTGATTTTGACGGAGCGTTAACGGATAAATATTTATATATATAGTGTAACAGATAATTGCCAATCAATATTAAAATCACCGAAGATCTCCATTTAAACAATAGTATTTTCATAGTGGCTATTCCATTACATTGTTAGAACAAGCTCGACACGGACAAATGAGTCAAAAACACGTCCCATTAACAGGTCGATTTGTATTTTCTCAACAAAGTGAGGCACGGGTGCGGTATTGGGTTCGAATCCCAGGTGTTAAGAGAGAAACCGTACAACAATCCTCACACTAGGGGGTAATCCTCTTCTTCACCAGGTGATCATATTATGTCCGACACACTCTTCATCAATAAAGCCAACACATGACGTCATCCACGTATCCAAGTATTGTATGGGTGTGGGTGTGCATAAGTATCAACTGTATTTATTTCCATATTTAATTAAAATAATAAGACTGATAATAAGAGGAGAATACAAATTATTACAATTGAGGATCATGATCGATCGATCGGGGATAGAATTAAAAAAATCCAGGTAGTTCAACCTACCCTGATTTCTTGGATTTAGTTTGATAGTTCGACAAATTAAAATATTAAGCATCTCTTTACGGGAAAAATATTATAATTAATACAAATACACGATGGGTGATTAACATAAAAAACGTATATACAAAAAACCGTTGTTGAGTTAATTAATATTAAATTTTCCTTTTAATGATTTTAACTAATTGTAATACAAGTTGTATCTAGAAGCTTAATAATAAATAAGATGTTAAATATAATAATTAATGTGTAGATTAAATAAAAGTCAACCTATGTACACACACACATATATATATATATATATATATATATATATATATATATATATATATATATATATATATATATATATATATATATATATATATATATATATATATATATATATATATTAGTTAGTCTTTTTGTATTATGTAAACAATCTATTTTTTCAACAAAATGATTTTTTTTCATAAAATGTCAAACATATCTGTATTATTACTTTTAATTTCACTAATTGAGATTGATGACACCGCAAAACTATAATAATGTATTATATCACGTTACATATCTGTAAATAAAATTGTCAGAATAGAGTTGACTAATTTCATTAAAATAATATATTATTTAATCAATATAATATTGGATGGCCTGAAATCAGATTGGAGGTTCTGTTTTGGATAATAAATGAAGTGTGTTAAACAAATGGGTAAATCATCAGTCCATCATCTCCGACACGAGTTAAGACATTTACAATATTTTTAACATTAATCTGTGTACAAAATATTATTTATCATAGTTTACACCTTTGAATGTTTGTCCATATTAATCATTAAGGGCCTGGGATTGAGACAAATCAAATACAACACAAGATTAATTTGGAATTTTAATTACTATCTGCACATTAGAAGAGTGCTTAACTTATCTTGCAACTTTTAAAACAGGTAATTGATTGCTTTGCACGTGTGAATTTTAATGACGAATGCAGAATGTTGAGATGTGGTAGTCAGCAAGATTATACTCTTTTATACTTTAAATAGATGTCTATAGGTGTATATTAAAATAAATAAATTATTTTTTATATTTTTTTGCATATATGTAGATCAAACTATTTATAATTGCAATTTAGCTGTAAACTGAAGCAAACTGTAATCGCTAAAACGACAATTCAACCAACTCAAACCAAAAAAAAAAACCTAACCTTAGTCATTTTCTTTCAAGCGTGTATAACTCTGAGATTCAATTAAAGTAAACTCGTATAAATTATTTCCTTTCACAGAAGGATACGTATTTTATTTAAAAAAATCTTATGTCAAATAATTGACTTCGGGTTAGTAATAGATTGTCTTATAGAGTCAGCCAAAATGTGGCTTTTATTTTTATGAAATTTGGCTCTAGAAAAGGTAGCACAAATGGCATTCTATGCATAAAAATACAAATTCATTACAAATAATTGTTTTATGAAAATAATTCTCTCGTTTACTATGTAGGTACTACTTAAAACCCCGTTAATTAATCGTCATAGATTTAAAGTTTAAAAGAGAAAAAGTATCATTTATTCGAAAATTGACAAAAAAATAGCAATATAATCAAGAAAAGTGGCATTTGACGGACTGCTTATAAGTGAAATTATATCAAGAAAACGTCTACTCTTAAAAAAACTCATGTACAGGTCTGAAAAGAGTTGGATTGAGAGAACCGCTTATGTAAGTAATTAAAAATGTGTAAGTTATAAGTAATCTGATCGAAGTCTCCTCTTTTTGATATGATTATTGCGATAAAAATGATTTGAGCATTAGTGACAGTCGCATTATTTTCCTCCCGAATATTTCCAAAGCTTCAACCATTCATTTTTATGCATCGGCGGGTTGAGAATTCAAATGTTATAACTTGATTGATTTTGTAGTATAATTTCTAAATAAAATATGATGACATGTGTGCGGTGTGAAAGCCGTTAGTCATTCTTCGGAATAGGTAGTTGGGATAGACGTTCTTCTATGACAAAACACTCACTCGACACAAACGATTTATCAAAATGATGACAGATGTTACCCGATTCACCAAATAAAATCATTATAAATCATTACAAATTCATCGATGCCGGCCTTTTTTCGGGCATTAAAAAACTATATCATCCCGACTAATGGTCCGGTGTAAAATACTTAAAAATTGACCGTACGAAAAACCAACCCTTCGAGATGAAAAAAAAGAGTCAACGCACTTTTGAATGATATTTTACCAAGCCAGGGATAATATTATTCTAAGAAGTCGAGTTTCTCACGATTCGGGCCTCGATCACCTGTTCTTGTGTATTTTTATCAAATCTGGTGGAAAAACAATTTATAGGGATAATTATTAAAAAGCGCATTCAAATAATACCTTTTCTCAAAAGATTTTAGACTCATATAACTACGTAAAATGTCATCCCTAATACAAAAACTGGAACGCATATTTAAAAAACAAATGAGTACTAAAATTTTTGCGGGTGTTTTAATCGTAATAAACGATCAAATCGATTAAAAAATTCTTGACTTGATCGGGATTTGAACTCATGACCACAGTATTTGTAGCTACGCTTCTTATCCCCTGAGCTATTACGCTAGTATGTATATATATAAATAATATTTCGAATTTCACAACTATTTATAATATTTTTGTATGAAACTGAAATGAATACTATTATTTGCAGACTAATTATCAAACTATATATATTATATTAAGTGACCGTGACTCTGCACATCGCACTAATATGACCTGATATCATTAGTAACTATTTTAAATTAATTTTATTTAATAATAAAAATCTGACAAATGAATATAAAGCGCTTCTATAATAGCTTCTATCTTCGAATATATAATTCGGGAATACCTCAAACAGCGTATAATATCCTAATAAATCATTGGGGATAGTATTAATATAAAGTGACTGTACTGAGACAATTCTAACATATTGGAAAATGATCCTTACATGGCAATTTCACATTGATGTAAGGCCTTATGGATAATGCACCTTCGGGGAAGTATACTTTAAAATACCTATTTTTTAGTGCTAAAACAATGAATGGCTTATACTTGTGAGGGTCTTATGGGGTCGTCAAGGGGTTGAAGGTGTGAGTGAGTTCAAGGGTACATCGTGACTTTCGCAAGAAGACTTTTCATGTGATGGAATGCCAAGAACGTGGTCGGGACCCCTTCAAAGGGCGTACAAAATAAATAAATAACATCGGCTGGGATCAAACGCTTCCATTAATCATAACACACATACACATATCATACAATAAGGCTCTACACACACAAATTCGATAGAAGCCTTAACCACTAAGTCACCATACTAGCCACACACCTAAAATGTTCATTTATTTTATTATTTCAATTTATATATATATATATATATATATATATATATATATATATATATATATATATATGTGATAAGACGGAAATAACTGATAATATCTTGAATCACCACCGAGTTAAGAAAATTATATACAAAATATATTAAATTTAAATTATAGTTTATCGCTTAATATAACGGAAATCTTCTCTGAAAACAAACAATACCACACGTTATATATTACACAATGATTAAAGTGACCTTTCAGGGCTTTGACAGTAATTTTTTTTTTAAATAAATAAATGCTAATTTACTCAAGATATAATTTTGATATTAAAGAAAAAAGTACATATTTTTTTAGAACGGAAGAGAATTTTATACGAATGAAACGTAATTTAATTTTCGTTCAATTTCTTTATTACCGATATTCGACATTAGACAGGTGAATGAAAAATACGAAGATGACTTGTTCTCATGTATCATTTTATCTTAATCTCATATCTTCTTATTTCTTTTTTATGTTCACTTTTCTATGTTATCTCCAATTTTCTTTTTTTTCCTACTATTTCAAACTACATGTATAAAACTATAGGCTTCCCGATACTTTCTGGAAGCTGTTTGTTTTCAATAAATTAAATAAAAAAATAAAATACCGATCTATAATGTATAGTAGTCAACTGAGCTTTCCACTTATTGTTATTTGTTAATTTTCTATTAAAACTTTGACGTTTGTTAATTTTCTACTAAAGTAATTGATAATCCATAGTCGCAAAAAAGTATCTCAAATTAATTTTTTTATTGATTTATCAAATTTAATTGACTAATCATTTAGTTTGTACGGAAAAATATTTCATTCGTCATCAAAATGTTACAAAATTAGATTTATTTTGAAAAAAAAAAGAATGAGTCAAATATTGAGACGATGAATCAACGATATTTATTTTTTTAAAAAAATATTTTTTTTTTGCTTATTTTTACACAAAATAAATTATTGCTTTTAAAGGAGATTTTTTCAAAATATCAACAACAACAAAAAAACTCACTACTCATATTAATAATCAAGTATTTATTCACCACACTAACACCAAATTGATAAATAGATATTTTATTGTGGCAAATTAATATAATTTAAAATATTGACAGATTGTTGATGATGATTGAACATTTCCACAATTGTTAATTAAATAATTGTTATTGTAATGAATATTTGGAATGTTATTTCTTTGATGTGTGTTTGATATGTGGCGGTCGCCTCACGACAAATACTCTTCGAAGAGGCACTTCATATAAATTACTTCTCATTCAACCGACCAATGGCCATCGAACACTATCTATTATATATTTCATATATTAATACATCTTATGTACACATATTTACACTTTCACGTGTGTGTGTGTCAGATTCCTATCGTATAAAAAGAGGCGGCATCTTGTTTGATGACACTTTTTACGTCATGCCAAATACATTTTATTAACTTCATATTGATGTGTTATTTAAGTTGACTCAATTATGGCAGATTTGTTTGTACTCGTATAGAAAAAAAAATTAACCCTTAAAATTATTACCCTATTTTTTTAACTTTCATACTCACAAAACGTGGATATATCTGTTGACTTTTTGTAAACTTATACATATATAGTCCAATAGTTACATATCTATTTAAATATTTAATACGAAAGGTTATACATACGAGTGTAACAGTTAAACCGACTCAATAAAGACAGATTTCTTTGTACTCGTCTAGAAAAAAAATTAACCCTTAAAATGATTACCCTATTTTTTTTAATTTTCATATTTATAAAACGTAGATATTTCTGTTTACTCTTTTAAATAAATATGTCTAATAGTTATATATCTAGCTAAATATTTAATACGAGAGGTTATACACACGAGTGTAAGATTAAATTGGCTCAATAAAGGCAGATTTGTTTGTACGTGTATAGAAAAAAAATTTAACCCTTAAAATTATTACCCAATTTTTTAATTTTCATACTTATAAAACTTTGATATATATGTTTTTTTTTAAATTAATGCGTCTAATAGTTATATATCTAGCTAAATATTTAGTACGAGAGGTTATACATACGAGTGTAAGTGTTAAATTGACTCAATAAAGGCAGATTTCTTTGTACTATTTAAGCCTTAAAATTATTACCCTATTATTTATAAAACATAGATATGTCTGTTGATTTTATTTTGAAATGTTATGATGTTAAATATTGAATACGAGTGTAAGAGTTAAATGATTAAGGATCCCTTTCTTTTAATATATGTTTCCCAAAACGTTTTGTGCATACGATAAAAAAATCGGCTTTCGTCAAAATATTTTTGATAAAAAAAAAGTTTTCTTATGCCTTTAGTTTTACTCAATTATATAGAGCTCAAAACAATTGTTATTTCATTATTAAATTTAAAATATTGTTCTTAGTTTAAGAGTAAGCGATTTATATTTTTCTATACTACTTCATACTTTGACCTAAATGAAGTATTATTTTTTGTTGTCTCTATTGAGTTTTATTAAATGATATACCAGTATTATCTACTTTTGATCAAAAATAATAATTAAATTATATTATATATTCAATTGTAATAAATATGTGATAATTGTTTAAGTGTGTTGTGTTGGTTGCACAATTAAAACATATAAACTATATTTAATTAAAAAATATCAGAGACAACTCTACACAATATGACGGTGTGATAAATGTGTGATGTTTTGGTGAAAAGCTGTGATTTAATTAGATGATTAAGCAATCTGGTCTTAATTGTGTTATAAAATATTTAGTGGAACCACACAAGAAGTCATGGTGAGCAAGGAATTAATTAGGGTTAAGGTGTTTCCAGTAGCGGCGCCTCAATTATAATTATCTTCCAGTCTCAAACAACATGAATATCCCATTTCGCCAAAACAGCCCGAATCAATTACCACGAGACGATTCAATCTGTAAATTATTTTCAGATACTGATACAATTGAATCGAATCGAATTGAAAAAATATAAATAAATCCATCAGCCATTCCGACTTTATTAATATTTTAATCGTGTCAATTAAAGTTTACTATGATTTCCTGAATTGTGAAAACTGAATACCGCACGGTGATATTGTGTGAATTAAGAATTTAAATACAAAACAATCCACCTAATAATAAAAATTAATTTAATTCCCATCTACTTGTGTAATAGGTATATATAATTAAATTTGATTAATAAATTGATAAAATTGCACAAGGTCTTAGTTATAAGTACGTATACACTAATTGATTTAATTGTGCAAGATATTAATTTATTATAAATCAATTTTATCTACAAACGCTAATTATTTTATATCAAAATTGTATTGATCGTATTTACAAATAAATCAAAATAACTTAATTCGAATCTAATGGTTGTATTAAATAACAACTGTATATTTATTTATATAGATAACTAATAAATTATATAGTTTGAATACAGTTTCCCAGGCCACCATACAACGATTTTTCACAGTGGGAAGGTAATATGTACCTACGTTAAATGTAATCTAGTTTAATAAATGTAAATATATTTTATTGTTTAAAGAAGGCTTAAAATCAACAAATAATATTATATCTATAATTGTTGAACGTATGTGTATGTTATATGCATGTACAGATCGCTCAACCATCAGTGTTACCTGATGGAAGAATAATATTTTACTAGAATTAATACATATCTAAAATCTCGAAATGGGTATTTTAATGATAATTATTATTTTATGAGATATTTAATAATGCATGATAAATGAAAATTCTCAAAAAACTGTATTTATTGGGAGACTCGCATTTTAAATATTGTGATGAGTGTTGTCATGAAAACCGTATTAAATTATTTTATTTATATTTTACTTTGAAAATTCAAACATGTTCTTACATAACTTATAACCGTCCTATTAAAAAAACCAAGCAGAACATAAAAAAAATCAATTGAAATTACCCTCGTAATGAATAAATGAAGATTTTGATTGTATTTTAAATGTTGAAAGTCAGTAGGTATTCTAAAGAACTTTTGCGCTGTTGACCACCGATGTGATTAATCAAATTTGCATATTGTAAATCTAAAAATATAGTTTTAAAGACTATAATGTTAAATATACATGAAAAAAATCGCAAGGTATGATATTTTCAAATTTGTTTTTCTCAAAACATTTCCGCGGACGTGTTAACTTTTTTATCTTGCCTATTGATATATTGTATTTTATAGGAATATCAGACAGGTATGTATGATTGTTTGAGTAATATTGAATCACTATGGTCATTATAATTAAAATTTTCATTCAGAATATGTTTGAATAAAATAATTTAATACGGTTTTCGTATGATGAAAACACTCATCACAATATTTAAAATTCCCGATAAATATTGTTTTTATAAGAGGTATGTATTATTAAATACATACCCCTAATATTATTTTAATATTATTATCAATAAAATACCCGTTTCGAGATTTTTAATATGTATTAATTGTAGAAAAAAAATTTCCATCTGGTAACACTGATGGTTGAATGATCTGTAGGTACATACACACACCGTAGACAATTATATATATTACTAGGAAAAATTTTATTGAAATTTTCAATTTGTTAACAATATTTTTGATGTTCTGCTTAGTTTTTTAATAGGACGGTTATATTTGAGTTTTGAATTCATTTTTGCATTCATTCAAATTTTCAATTTGTTAACAATATTTTTGATGGTCTGCTTTGTTTTTAATACGAAGATAATAAGTTTGTTTTTGAATCTTTTTTATATGTACTCTAAGGATGGCTGAGGGAAGGACGCGTACAGAAATACAGACATATAACATACACACACCGTAGACAATTATATATATTATTATACCTTCATTTCTCCCTCAAATAGTTTGGTCTCTTCGAACTCCAGCTTGACGGATTTAGCGTCGAAGCTCTCGTGGAAACCCGCAGCCACCTTGCCGAACATTCAAGTGCCTTTTCCTTTCAGTCCCGTTCTCAATACAGTCTGTTTTCCAAGTCACACGGACATGATATTGTATATTGTCACACCAGAACTGAACCAAGTACAACAGCAGAGCAGCCAGCCACCCGCCGACATGGACCACTCCTTACTGAGTGGCACAACGATAAACCAGAAGATCACACCCAGATGTGCTATTGGCTGGCGGGAGGGGCCGTTGCGGCACTCCGCCTATTTAGGCCACGCCTTTCACAATCGGTTATTTTTGAAGTGTGAAGGAAAAAAGGCAAATTACAGAGCAGCCGACTCGAGATGAAGTCTCTTCACCGTGGAATCCAATACTCCAATGTGTTCTGTCATCATTGCATTTTTTATACCACTCAAATATTATCTTCAACGTCCACTTTTCATTCGATTTGTGTCGAAATTTATCATCAAAACGAATTTTTTTTTACTTAAAATCCATTTATTTGTGAACATATTCACCCAATTATGGGGTTTTCACTACAAATTCACCTTGATAAGTTTCAAATTAAACATTTTTCATTTCGTTTACTACCCTTTACCACCTTTAAAATCATCAAATGGCCAAAAACATCAGTTACCTGTCAAACATTACACTGTAAACATCTCTCTTCATATCTTCAGTTATATTTCACAGTAAAATGGGTAAATGCATTGTTACTACATGTCATATGGACTAAAACATACACTCAAATACATCTAGGTTGACTACTTCTTTAAAATGTTTCAAATATTATTGCGTTTTAATCGCCAAAGTATTGTCACAACCACTCTCAGTTGTCACTAGAAACGTGTTGAGTGAGGGAGACACACTTATGCCTTTATCGAATAGAAGAGAAGAGTCCAACAATACTGGTTTACACAAAATTAAACGAATTATTTATATGCAATGCGATATCTATGACAGCCACACAGTAAATCTTATACATACACTATGGCCTTTTATATATAGCAATTTAAATTGATTTGGTTCGTACTTTAATTGTGATTAGACGATTCACTCAACTCACCTGGCTATCAGATTAAATGTATTTTGTATCAATAATCAATGGATATTGTGATAATTATAAATATAAAATAATATGAGGTTTGGATAAATCGATAAGTAGAAGGTTAACTAGTATTATTTCAAAATATCGTTATATATATATATATATATATATATATATATATATATATATATATATATATATATATATATATATATATATATATATATATATATATATATATATAGATGTATGTCTTTAGTACGATCAGTCTAAGACCCATATAAAAAAATATGTTTGAATAGGACAAAACATTGACCAAAGTAAAATTAAATATTAGTAATGTAAAAATAATTAATAAATAATATCGATACAAACTGGAAGAGATGATGTAAAATTGGTCGCAGATTAAAATGGATGAATCTGTCAAAATAACCAACAAAATTAAAGATATGTAAATTGTTTCTTTATTGTAGTCACTTGAATATTATAAATGGACATTTTTCAATGTAACGGATAAAAGCTCTTGGGTATTAATGGGTATTTTTTTACCGCAATCGACCTTTCTTTTCACAGAAAATAACCACTTTAGACATTTTATCGGTGTATAATCTTACTTGGAATCCGTTAATAATGGAGTATATTTGATAAATTTATTTTTAAACAATAAGTGAAGGATGATATTATGCATGGGGCTTTATCTTTCCCGAAGTTAAAGTATAACTCATTGACTGCTGAACATTGGTTGGTTTAACTGTTAACCAACCAATATGACAATAATTATTGACCTAAGATATTTACACTAATTAATTTCATAAATATCTTCGTTTAGTGAGACTCATTCAAGTGTGAAATTAAAATGTAAAGGGTTGAATTTGATATTAAAAAAAATCTTTGTTTTGAAATAGTGTCGATTTGAAGTAAAAACCTGTACCTACAATTGTATATATCTGAAAATGTTTCTGAAACCCATATTATTATAGAAAAAGCAAAGATCCCTATTTCTAATGTAAGTATTAAATACATATTCTCAGATGCAATATAACATTCTAACGACTGTGTTTGGTTTGACAATTGCTCTATAAACATTTTTTTTTTTTTTTTTTTTGATTTATATTTTTGAGTACCCTGTCTAAAGACATCTTACTCGTCGTCTGTTGTCACATTGTCTTGAGGGTTGGTTGTCCAGTGACGACTCAATCCCGGCGTTGTGTTTAGGTTATAAGTGTTCAAGTGTTCTATCAAGTAAACACCATTGTCAGTCCTTGAATCTTGCTGGCAAGTCAAGTTGTCTGTATTTTTGTAGACGTCTTGCGTAGTATACGGTCAATAAGTCCCTCGCTAGTACGTTCGGGTGACTTTTTAATCTACTTTGGTACGTTTCGCTGAATTTTTTCAATTCTTCGCGTACTGTCATTGTTTTAGAGTCCTGTAATAGGACCCAGTTGAGTACATACCATGGAGCATTTAAAATTGCTCTCAGGGTCTTGTTTTGTAACCTATCGATACTGCTGATATGAGTGTCCTTAGCTGTCCCCCACAGTTGACATCCATATGTCCAAATGGGTTTGACTATTGCTTTATACAGCAATAGCTTGTTTGTAAGTGTGAGTTGGGAATGTCTGCCAATCAACCAGTACATTTGTCTTTTTTTATGTTCCATTTGAAGTCTCTTTGTCTTTATGTGTTTTTGCCATGTTAGGCTTCTGTCAAGGTGTATACCGAGGTATTTAGCCGAGTCTTCTTGTGGAATATTTTTCCCAGCAATTTTCACTGGTGGACATGTCTGTTTTTTGTTTGTGAATGTCACGTGTGTCGATTTGGTTTGATTGACTTTAATTCTCCATACTTCAAGCCATTTTTGTATTGCGTCAAGGTGTTTCTGGAGGAATTGTGAGGCAGCTGTTGGATCTTTGTCCGAAGCGAGTATGACGGTATCGTCAGCGTATGTAGCCAGTGTTGTGTTGTCGGTTGTTGGGAGATCGTTTGTATATATTAGATATAATACAGGACCTAATACACTCCCTTGCGGTACTCCAGATCTTATGGTATTAAGATTTGAAGTTTCGGTGTCATATTTAACAAAAAACTGTCTATCGGTCAAGTACGATTTGATAATATCATACATGTTTTTGGGCAGTTTTCCTTTGATTTTATAAAGCAGGCCTGGGTGCCAGACTTTGTCAAAAGCTTGACTGATATCTAAGAATGCTGCTGAACAGTAGTTTTTCTCTTGTATGGAGCGATCTATGATCGTCACAACTCGATGAACTTGTTCAATTGTCGAGTGCGCTTCTCTGAAACCGAATTGATGATCAGGGATCATGTGTTCTTGAAAAAGTATTGGTTTCATGTTGCGCAGTAGAATTTTTTCAAATATTTTGGAAAATATTGGCAGGAGGCTTATCAGTCGATATGAAGTGACTTCTTCGGGTGGTTTACCTGGTTTAGGTAGCATAATAATTTCTGCTATTTTCCACTGTCTAGGGAAGCTACCCATTCTAAGTATCGCGTTAAATATTATGGTTAGAAATCTTAATCCGATATCTGGCAATTCTTTGATTATCTTCCCGGTAATCATGTCATGTCCTGGCGCTTTTTTTGCGCGTACTTCATATTTTATAACATGCTTGACGCGTTGAAGTCCAATTTTGACATAATAGTTTTCTTTATGTTCCGTACTATCTAATAAATTATGAATGTGACTTTCTTCTTCAGGGGAACACATCCTCTCCGCTGGTGTAAATACTTCCTTGAGATGTTTCGCAAACTCGTTTGATTTCTCTCTTGTAGTTTTTGCCCATTTATCGTCAGCCGTTTTGATGGGCGGTATGGATATTTAGGGCCGTTTTAGTTTTTTTGTAGCTTTCCATAGAGAATAATCTGTAGCGTCGGTTGCTGTAAGACCTTCCAGATAGGATTGAATCCCTTTATTTTTCCATTCACATAGGATATTTTTAATATCTCTTATTGCTTCGTTCAGTTTTCTCTTGAGTTCCTTGCTTCGAGTATTTTGCCATTCTTTACGAATGCGTCTTTTTTCATGTATTTTTCCTGAATCCAGCGGGGAAATTCATCTGTTGAGTGTGGTTTTTTTGACATATTGGGCGTGGCTTTTTTCACTGCGGAATGAATTTGATTTTGAAAGTGAATAACTGCGGTGTTAAGTTGGTCTTCTGTTTTCAATGGTATATCACATTTCAAATTTTCATTTAAGATAAGTCTAAAATATTCCCAATCTGTGTGACGGTTACCGAGTGTAAATTTACTGGGTTTGATAATTGGTTGTAGCAAGCTGTATTTAATAATAACAGGTGAGTGATCTGATGACAGATCGAGGCAAGATTCTGCGCTCAGTCTTTCGATTGGAATTCCTTTCACTACGCAGAAGTCTATGAGGTCCGGTGTTTTTCTTCTATCTGTAGGCCAGTATGTTGGTTCACCAGTCGATAGATGAGTCAACTTGTTGTTTGCCATACTTTTATACAGTTCTCTCCCCCTGGGTGTGGCCAGTCTAGAACCCCATTGTTGGTGTTTGGCATTGAAGTCCCCACCTGCGATGAATTTATCCGCTTCAAGTGTTCTGAAGTAATCGTCAAAATGTTCTCGTTTAATCGAGTGTTTGGGTGGGCAGTAAATAGCCGATATATATACATAATTATTTGTATCTCCGACAGCAATTGTGGTTGCTTGGAGAAAGTCTCGATCATATTTTTCAGTGAGATGATGTTTCACAGTGTTTTAATTATCACCGCTGTTCCGCCATGCGCAGTTCCATCGGGGTGATTCGTCGTATATATAGTATACATGGGAATTTTTATGTAGCTTTTTCGGTAAAGTGTGTTTCCGATATAAGCATTATGTCAATGTTTTTTTCTTTTAAAAATAATTTTATTTCTTGGCTATGTTGTCCAAGACCGTTGGCGTTCCAAAGACATATTTTTAATAATGGAATCATTTTTTATTTAGGACAAGAGCTGCCATGATCTGTGTCATGTTGTCCATGGTTTTCATGACAAGTTCAATGAGTTTGTCCATTTTAATTATTAAATTATTTATAATATTGTCTTGTGGTTTTTCAGGAGTTGGCTCGATATTTTTGGTGGCTTGAGCATACGACTTTGGTATGTCATTGGTTTTGAAAGTTGTAGTGTTAGTCAAGTTGTTTGTCTGTTTTGAAATTATTTTCTTTCTTAATACGGGGAATTGGCTTGTTTGTACCTTTTTGCGTGTTTCGCAACCTTTATAATTTGCCGGGTGATTCCCGTTGCAGTTGACACACTTCACATTGTTGTCTCTTGTTGTTCTGTTGCAATAAGTTGTTGCGTGCTCACCTGCGCACTTTACGCAACGCGGAGTCCTGTTGCAATATTTCGCGGTGTGTCCGTATCTTTGACACTTTTTACATTGTATGACCTCTTTTTGAGGTCTTGGTGGCTCGATTACGACTTTACACCTAAGTATGGTGTCAATTTTGAAAATTTCTTTGTTATTCTCTTTTTGTCTCAATTCACAAAGAAACATAGGCAGTGGGGTTTTGTTAATTTTTTGCAACATGTTTGTTATTCTGATAACATCATGGCCGTGACTTGCGAGCTCTTCGCTTATTTCGGCGATATCTGCCGTGTGGTGAAGGTTTTTTATTATAGCCTTATATGATCGGCTTTCTTTCGTCTGATACGAATGAAACTCGGTATCTCTATTTTTAAACCTGTGATTACAGGTATATATTTTTCAGACTTAGTGATCTGTATTTTTACTTGGGTTTTACCCAGCTGTTTAATATAGTATGCTCCTTGAGCTACTTGCTCTAAGAAGTCTGTCAGTGGTTTTATATTCTCTACTGCGTGCACAAATATAGGTGGTGGCTTTGGCGTATTTTTGCCAATCGCCTGCTCCTCTTGTTTGTCTTCTAATTGTTCAAAGCGATTTGCTGTTGGCACAGCAAGCCAGTTCTTATTTGGGCGCTCTATAAACATAAGATTTAATTATTAGCATTACTTATGATAATATTCATACGCGTATTGGTCTCAATTAGTCACATTTCCATATGTGCAAACCATACTTTATTTATCTCTCAATAAGAAGCATTCTTTTCTCTTGTTCTTCTCAATTATATATTTATCTATATCAACTAATGTACTTCATTTGTTTTTATTATTGTATTGTTGCTCTTCTTTTATTAATAATATGTTGATCTCTTTTCATTTGTTATCATTATTATATTGCTCGTTAAATATAATAAATAAATAAAAAATCTTCTTATATATTTTATAAATATATATCCCCTGAGCTATTAAACCAGCGTAATAGCTCAGGGGATAAGAAGCGTGGCTACAAATACTGTGGTCATTGGTTCAAATCCCGTTCAAGTCAAGAATTTTTTAATTGATTTGATCGGTTATTGCGGCTGGGAGATCGGGAATAATATTAATAAAAAATCCCGATCGATCCCGTCTTGATCCAAGTTTACTCTGATTTCCTGTATTATAAGGTAAATATTGATAATTAATTCGGTGACCTGTGTAACTAGTAATAGTTAAGATCACCGACAGACAATTAACACGTTGATGTGTCTAAAAAAACCTCTAAACATAAGATATTTATAAATATTCTCTTCTATTTAAACATTGCGTGGCTTGATTATCTTTAGCTTAATATAAATTATTAAAAGGTATTATTTGAATTAATAATAATTTTAACCGTCTAAGGCACAAGAAGATGTTTATTGATTTTTAGTGCAGAATTTTTAAATATCATCGGCTTCATAACCCAACAGTGCAGTACAGGTGTAGTATGTGTCTTAAAAGAACCACTCTCAAATACACCTGTTTATCTTTTTTCTATTGATCTATCCAAAGTATGAATGGATGATCAAAGCGGCTGTTCATTTTCGCCCACAATGGGATATGAATCTGCTCATTGAGTACACTAAGCATACGCCACGTGACTTAATAATACGGTAATAGTATTTTAATATAACGACGTCATGACACGCGTCCAATGAGGGTGGCCATTTACAAATTATCACATTAAACCCACTTGACTGGATTGTACATGTGTAATTTACATTCAATGAAACTCACCCTCGGTGTCTAATCACATGAAAATACTACACTTCACTCGCTCGGAGCATTTTGTATGGAAAATCGCATATCGTGAGAACGTATTTTAATAACTGTTTAAAGCCACGAAAACCCCAGTCTATTAGTAGAATAAATCGAACGTCCAAAAAAATTTACGTCTCCTCTATAAACGAATGAATTCCGGATGTCATTTATCCGAATGATCGATTATCCGGATATATAAATTATATACAAGATGTGATTTTTATACAAAAGTATGTAACGTGGAACGAAAAATATCGTAATAGCTTGGTGGGTTTGAATCCGTATTCATTAGATGGGATATTTTTTATGTTTACTCTGATTTTCTGGTTACGTTTGTTAAGTCGTTAGTTATCACAAGCCAGTTAATTTAACAAAAATCAACTACAACAACAATAAAATTTAATTAGTTAAAAAAAACTCGTTGGTAGTATGACAAGTGTTATTTTTAAATATATATATTTTATTTTTATTTTAAATGGTCGATTTAAAATTATAAAAGGATGAGTAACAATTCAAGGGATAAAAATATTCACACGATATTTTGAAATAATACTAGCTAACATTCTACATGTCGATTTATCCAAACCTCATATTATTTTATATTTATAATTATCACAATATCCATTGATTATTGATACAAAATACATTTAATCTGATAGCCAGGTGAGTACGAACCACATCAATTTAAATTGCTATATATAAAAGGCCATAGTGTATGTATAAGATTTACTGTGTGGCTGTCATAGATATCTCATTGCATATAAATAATTCGTTTAATTTTGTGTAAACCAGTATTGTTGGACTCTTCTCTTCTATTCGATAAAGGCATAAGTGTGTCTCACTCACTCAACACATTTCTAGTGACAACTGAGAGTGGTTGTGACAATACTTTGGCGATTAAAACGCAATAATATTTGAAACATTTTAAAGAAGTAGTCAGCCTAGATGTATTTGAGTGTATGTTTGAGTCCATATGACATGTAGTAACAATGCATTTACCCATTTTACTGTGAAATATAACTGAAGATATCAAGAGAGATGTTTACAGTATAATGTTTGCCAGGTAATTGATGTTTTTGGCTACTTGATCCACTTGAACTAACCACGCATTTAGCCACTCATGCGATATATTATGTTGGCTGTATTGTAAGCTATTGGAGAATCATAGGAGACCTCCCAATACAGACACAGTAAAACGTACACTATGGCCTTTTATATGTAGTAATATATAAAACTTGTGCACGGTGGCGAGATAACCAATTGACGGTCGTGATTGATCACACCTGTAATATTATATCATGTTAGGATTTAATCACAATCAAAACAGTGAATATTTCAATAATGTCATTATATATTTTCCCATGGCCTAATGTGGTGAATATTTTCAATATGTAAGTTGTATTGTATTTGTTCTCATTTATTGGATGATCCGTGACTCGTGTCGTTGGCTCAATGTTTACACAGTCACATTACATGCTCTGGTGGAACTCACCCTGAATATTCTACTTTACAACTTCATTGTCTAGCTAAAAATCCTCTCCCCCATTTTATCAACTCGATATACAGTTAAATATTACTGATAGAAATAGTAGGCGATAGTGTAGTAAAGAACAAATAAACACAATGTCGCATTAGTGAGTTTAAGTCTCGCACTATCAACTTTTCAGGAGTAAATATGTATGATTATTATTATTTTACAAGAGTCTGACATTCTAACACAATCGGGTAAAGTTATATGGGGACATTGACGGCTGATATTTTATTTTATTTTATTCATTAAAAACAAACAGTTTCCCGAAAGTAACAGTAGTAAGTAGAAATAGAAAAAAAAGAAGACACATGATATATTTATTTATTTATTTAATTTACGCTCCGAGGAGCTTTTATTTTAGAAGGATTCTTTTTAAGAGGGTTTTTTATACACAACAACGTGTTAATTGTCTGTCGGTGATCTTAACTATTACTAGTTACACATGTCACCTACTTAATAATCAGTATTTACCTTACAATACAGGAAATCAGAGTAAACCTGGATCGAGATTAATATTATTCCCGATCTTCCAGTCGTAATAACCGATCAAATAAATTTAAAAATTCTTGACTCGAGTGTGATTTGAACCCATGACCACAGTATTTGTAGCCACGCTTCTTATCCCCTGAGCTATTACGCTGGTTAAAATGATATGCGGGAACAAGGATTAACAGGATGATATTTAAACTAAATATTTTTAATTTACATTTATTTCTCCATTATAGGCTAGTTTTCAATATACCTTTTGTTGGAAAACATATCAATAATCGATGTTAAATTATATTATTATCCTGAATTTAATAGTCAAACATTTTTCTTTTCTTTATTTATTTAACAATTTAGTGTGTTTCATTCTAAACAAATAAATTAGATCAATGCCAAAATTTCCATATGCCAAAGTCACTCAAGATATGATTTTTATGTTATTTAACCAGTAATTTATTTTTATACATAAAATAAAGAAATTAATAATTGACAATATAAAATATAAATCTATTCTTATATTAAAGATTTTTTTGTATAAATATATTAATTACTCTTTCAAGTTATGCGTAGATAAACCTATCTAAATGTAGCTTTTCAGATCTATCAACCCTATAAAAATGTAAAATTATTTATATATATATATACATGAACAAAGAAAATGGTTACGAATTTCTACTAACTACCTGCGATTTCTGCCTCCTTTTAAAGTGCTAGTTGGTACTTTTTAATGGAAAAAAATCAGCTCAGTATTTATATAAAATTTATAATTAACATGATTTATGTGGTCATTGTACGGTGTAAAGTTGGTAAGACTTCTTTATTCGGGCGCGTCGTTAGTGAATTCACTTTGTCGGCTACCGAACACTTTTTGTAAATGTACAAATAAAAAAACATTCATAAATATGCGATATGCATATTTATGAAAGCCTTAAACGAATATATTGTACATAAACATATTGAAATAATGAATAAAAAATACGATCGTTTGTATTTCTTTAATTGCCGTACATTCGTCAGGCGCCGGCACCTCAGGCAATATGAGCTGGTTCTTAGCCACCGAATCGACTCTTTGTTTGATAAACTAGCTCCGGGTGGAAATTCAGATTGTTAAATGTTTATATATGGATCCTTAAGAGTAATACGAGAAAGATAAATCGATACAATAGTTTGAAAATTGACATTAAGTGGAAAAGAAAAAATCACAAATTCGGACATGGCGAAGGGTCAATTAAAAATTCTTACACAAGTTGCTCCCATAAAATGTCAATTTTATTATCACTTATATATTGTATGATAAATCAAAAAGTGTGTCGAATGTGGGTGGTTCAGGGGTGGCAAACCTCGTTACTCCATCCGCTAGGGGTAGTATAAATTATATAAAGAGGGGCCCGACATAATGATGCAGCGGACGTCAACCTTTTGTACGCCGACAATTTAATAATGACAATTGTGCGCCCCTTCATACGTTTGTCTCTGATTAAAGGCCTTTACTAGTATTATACTTGCTACATTGCATTATTTTCAAATAAAATTTAATTCCTCTCAACCAAAATATATAGTGAATTTTTTTAGTTTAAAAATATACCTGCAGGGTGAATTTACTGAGACTATTTATAAGGGGTTGGTATCGCAAATATGTAAAAGCGAAAAAAATGAAAATATACTAAACACATTTATTACGAATTTGATAGAAAGAATACTAATTACTATTCGCCCAATCAATTTAGGAAGAAAAAGGGCACCGAAATAAAGGTGTACAGCTTCTAGGCTCAAATTCCGAGGTGAAATCCTAATTTGACTGAGCTTTATTGAGTACTTCACAGAAACTGCTGGTTCCAAGATGGTGGCCCAAACTCGAATCCAAAAGCACTATAAATATTTTCAATTTTTAATTCATAATAAAAAAATGTTCAATATATTTTTCATTTATTCTTGCGATGCCCTACCATCCCGTAAAATATTCTCAGTTAATTTAAGTCTACTCTGTTGAACACAAATGTTGTATAATTGTAATACTAATTATATAATTTTGAAGCTAATATTCTAGTGTTTTTATATATATTTATAATTTATTAGGTTACCGAACAAAAACACCGCACAAATAGATGTTGAAATTGACGAATCGGGGTGGCAATTAGTGATTTGCACACCGTACGTGACCTGAATCAACCCTCAGGACGTTTCCCGATACATCTTCAACCCCCGTGTGTCTCTATTGTGTGGGTAGCGAAAACAAATAAATAGAAATTAAAATAATTGGCATATTGAAAACATCCTTTGTGTTCATTGGGAACACCTGCAATATGATAATATCTTGTGTTAACAATTGCAACCCCCTTTAGTTGATCAATACGTGCAGATTGAAAGTTCATCTTAAATATTATTCCGAATGTACCTATTATATATTTTAGCAGGATCGGTTCCCCTAATTCATGCTGGTGTCCCGTGGGATCAGATCTATTTGCAAGTGTTTAGGTGCTTATTAGTCGGAAAACTTATCACCTTGGGGACTTCATCTGTGTTACAATTATACTGTATCAATATCAAATAAACATGTCCTTAACATATAGAATAAATACTTCGATTAATACACATGCTTAAAAATTATTATAAATTTAAATTTATTTTAGATTGAAATCCTTGTGTTTATATTTTATAATTAATATAGGTAATTTAAACGAAAATGTTATGAAAAAATATAATGTATAGATACCTAGTCGAAGAAAATAATTTGTATTTAAATAAGCTGTTGAAAAATATAGTGTCGGTTTTTTCAAACAGTGAGCTACATAACTCGAGAGTCAAATTTCAGATAGTGCTCAATTTTGTGCAATAATTATAGTACCTACTTACAAACCAATTTATTGCACAAAACTTAACCGATAACTCTTGAGTTGAGTAACTCACTGTTTGAAGAAACCGAGCTATAGACGCTATAAGATGGAATTTTACCTCTTTTTATATAAGGTGAAGAATGGTGATAATGCTATTTGTGTCTATTCAAGTGAATAGCGAGGCAATTAATTATAAATCGGACAAAATGATAAAGTCCATTTCAAAATATGCGTTTCATGATAAATGTATTTTTAACTGTCGATCGATTGTGAATGATTTAAAGTTCCAGTTGGTGTTAAATAAACGATATATTTGTAATGTGGTGACATGTGTTGATTGGTTGTAATGGTTAGTTTGTCGATGGCATGTGTAGTTTGTAAAAGGGGCGGAATTCGTATGTGTGGATAAAAATTATGCTAAACTAATCCAATATACACTACGACCCTCCTCCATAAAATATAAAGGGATTTGTAATACACTTCAACTGGTTCTAAGATAGCAATAAATGAGAAGCTTGCGGTTGTATGTTTAAAAATAAATAAATAAGAAGAAAACCTGGACCAACAGACTGTTTAAATCAGTCACCACCGCATTGTGTACTTTTGATTTACTAACACAATCTTCGTGCACGAGAGATCGTCTTTAACGTCATATATACGTATGGAGAATAAGTATGTATTGGAAAATATTGATATAAAAATATCATTCATAAATGGAGGCTTATTTATAGTTCCAAATTATTTTTAATCAATATTCTTACTACCATCTACAACATATTGTTATTAAACCGGTGAGATTACACTAGTTTGGTTTAGTTGAATTTAACCTGTCCGTTTTGTTTAACTATTACAGTTACCCATTGATGGGTACCCGCAGGTGGGTGTAAGGGGGGTCGCTTTTCCCCCTCATCCCCTGGACAATTAATTAAAAAATATATACCAAAACTCTCATGGTACAATATCCTACAAAATTTATTTTGATTTTTAATACATGATTGGAGTCTGTCGTAAAAAATATTTTATAAATCCTAGAATAAAGCAGTAAATTCGCGCATAACTTATTGAATTTAACCTATTTATTTAACTATTACATTGTATGAAATTAGAGTAAGTCTGGATAAAGGCTCTTTATTAATATTAATATTTATTTATTATATTTACGCCTTTTACGGCATTAACTCTAAAAAAGCACAATTAAATGATAATAAATAATAACAACATATGATAAATAAAAAAAAAACGAGAAAATAGTCACAAATTTGACAAAAAGTGTTAATTGTCATATTCCCCATCCCCAAAATGTTTATTAAAAAACTCTTTTTTATTTATTTTGTGAGAATAGTTAGTAATAAATATGAGTCGGCGTGTTGTATGAACTAATTGGAAAAACAGACTTTACTTTTAAAATTCAAGTTCTTTGATCTTTAATGAAATAAATGCTATCGCAAAATTAATGGTAAGGTTGGTAATAAATATTGAGATTTTATTAAAAATGTAAAACCAGGGATTTCCCCCACGACATTTGTATAAAAACAATGATCACACAAAGCGATGAAACTTTGTATACTAAAAACAATTAATAGAAAGGGTGGGAAGATTGCATAATATATTTTTCTTAAACGTAACTACAGAATTTCCACATAGAGAGTCCGTATATTATATTAAATAGTGGTTTTGTACCCACCACGTGTATTAAATAAAGTCTCATAACTGTCCGATATATCATACAAGTCCCTTTGTCAACCCAGCCCGCTGATGTCATCCCAACGTTTTGACTTTTGAATGTGATACTTTTTTAGTAAAATTAAAAAATATATTTTATTATAATAACACGTGATATAACATATTATTTTATTCCGAAAATCCCGGATCGAGAGTAAGTAACTCGGAACGAAGGTGATGATTTATTATAATTTTTATCCGTCCGTAATAATGTTCGATAATCCCATTTGAGATCAAAACGCGTGAAGAAAAAACGCCATCTTTAATAATCTTCTTCGATAAATTACGTTATTGTATATGTGGTATTGAATTATTTTATTGGATGTATGATAATGTGATTAGTGAAAATTTTAATATTAAAATTTTAATATTAAAATAAATGTTCTCTCGCGAGTCACAGTTGATAATGGATAAAACCTTCACCTGTATATACGAGTAATTCCTTTGTGAAAAGGCGAGAGATATAAATGGCGGTGTGAATATTTTTAAAGGCCGTCCGATGTAGGTAATGAGCTTAACAGATCCAAAATTCGGCAAAGGGAAGCCGGGTGTAAATTGTCAAAAGGGGATAAATAATATTAGAATATTTCAGTTTGTTAGAGAGACGAGAGCCAGAGGGGTTGTATTGCTTCATTAGGTATGTAAATAGTGGGTGGTGAGATGGGGTGGCTATATCTGCTTGGCCCACCCACCCCTATTTGCAATTGAAATGCGACAAAGTGTACACAAGAAATTACCTTGCGTTCGATATCGCTACTTTTTTACAAAAAATCTTCAGCTTTAAACTTATTTCCAGCGATATAAATTTGGAAAGTTGTTGATCATTTTTAATACCTACAAACCAATCATATACATATAATACTCTACGAGAATTCATCAAATGCAAATGGATTATTACCTATTATCTTTCAACAGTTAACCAACTAAAAATTGAATGGATTGAAGAAACCTGTCATCCCAATTTGCATTTTAGGAACGTGGAAAAGGCGAATGTGTACGTAGAACAATGGATGGAAAAAGGCTGAGAAAGAAAGAAAAGGATATCCAGTTATTTAATAAGAATCAAAAGAAGACAAACACAAGATCCATAGGATTTTATCAATAGTTAAGAACACAAAAGATTGGAGTTAAAAAAAAACTGAATATAGGAATTGATAAATTAAGATTTTGATTGAAAATTATAAATTCAACTAACAACCCCAGGTTATCAAACTTTGAAATTCAGTTTCTCAAAATATATATTGCGGACGTATTACTTTGTTCTCTTGGCTATTAGTATAAGAATGTTTAATGATCTGGAAAAAATATTTAACATCGGAGATGAAGTGGAGGGTCAAGAATATCGGGTTTATAATGAAACAATTATTTAAATTGTTTAAAAAATGTACGAAACTATTTTATATGTTTAAAAACATTATGTCCACAAACTAACATTTGTTGTACAGATAATATGTTCTATTTTTTTTATATTATGAATACATATAGTTCTTAATATTGTGCATACAAAACAAGTTTGAGGTTAATTAACTGTACACAGAAAAAATATCATTTACATAGGGATTGTAATTAATATTTTACATTTCAAAAGTGGTAGTCTTTGACTTATACACACAATAAACTCTACATGAGGAAGATTTTAAATCTTTTGAAAATACAACAAATATATTTTTGTAGAAGCACATTTTTTTAAAATATTAAATTGCTTATCGGATTGAAAGGTACACAAACCCGTATCACTTAATACAAACTAAAACTTCAAAAGCTTGTGTAGATTTATCAATGTTTATATAAAGAATGCTCTAAATCGACCAATGCTAACTCATATGAAATATTTTCAGTAATAAACTTGTTTCAGCACCAAACTTTTTTCTTCTTTAAATATAAAAAAAAATACAAAGATACTCTTTAGAATATAGCTTTCACTTCACCAATGTGGGAATTGCACACTTGCCTCACAATAAAATGCAAATATTCAAAGTTGAATTAAGCTCTGAACTAGATTTCCTTACAAATTATACAGTCATACTGACAATTCTTTGAGTAAAAGTAAATATATCACTAGAAGAATATACTTAGTAGTGCCATCTCATACCCAACATAATATTTGAATTTAAATTGCATATGGTTCAAATGTATTTAAGCCATGAGACACACCAAATTATGTATTATATATGAAATTTTTACAAGTAAGGATGGACACAACACCCAATGAGCTCAAACATTTACAATTGAAAATCCATTTAGCAAAACAAGAAATGGTTTGATGGGAATGCATCAATAATTTGTTCATCCCTGACAAGCGTTACGACACCAAAACATCAATTTTTTATTATATTAGTATGTAAAAGGTGAGTTAGCTCGATTCACGTGAGAACAATCATTACATAAACATTTATTAGACATGGCTCAAACACAATCTCCAACATGGACAGAACACATTTATTTTGACCATAACATGCATATATTATAATAATTTTGCTTTATTTATAAATATGGGCATCGCTAGCCGCAAATATCGTTGCTTTTTATATCCATTCAAATTATTATTGCTTTGACGATACTCAATGTAAACTATGATATGAAAATTATTAAGACCCATTCAAAAATACTCCATTTCTACAGAGACAAATTATTAACAATATTGCTTGTGCAAACCTTATTAACACAACAAGACATCGGCTAGCATTGCTTCTTAAATCAATAATTATAAGGTTCAATTTTAATATTAATACAGTAGAAACTTAATTTTTTCCGTTTATAAACACAATGGGCAATTTTTATTAAATTTATTATTTAAAAAACATCAAATCATGCTGGAAAGACAATAGACAGTAGGGACGAATATAGTGGAATGGTAATCAGAATTATGGGAAAATCAGACTGGGTGTTGAGAATTACCAATGTGTAATTCATATTATGACAATTCCAATGGTGTTTATCGATAGTAGAAAATTAAGTTTCAACTGCGTATATTTTACATATTAATACATTTATGAAAGAAATCGGTCTGCTATTATTAGTAGCCAGACACAAACACAATCATTGCAATCGTTATGTTGTTGAGCAAAACTAAACTAAACAATCATCACAAACTTTTCAATAAATTCGACAGAATAATATAAATACCGATCGTAAGCTCAATTTGAGCCTGGATCTTGTGCTCACTCAAAAAAAAAAATCACACAATATTGGTATTTAATCAACCTATCGCACTGTCAAAGTGTGCCTAGCTTAAATCTAATTACTTTTTTAATTTACACATATAAAGCTGTCGATATTTCACAAAATAGATTTATGTTTGAATTACAAATATTTTCAAATGAAAAACAATTTCAATTTCTATTGATTGAAACTCACAGTGTTAGGTTACCGAGAATAGAAATATAATAAGAAATAAAAATAAAAACTCTATTAAATGATTATGCAATTACTATTATGTAGTTTACAGGTATGCAGAAAAAATTAACAACATACATTTCGTTTTCCCTTTAAAAAATAATCAGTCTTCCGTTTTGCTTTTTTTTTGTCAACTGATTTTTATGCATTAAATTATCAGTCAATTGTGACTACAAAATATTAGTACAATCAAACTGAACTTTTAAATTATCAATTAAACATACATAACTTATATAAAAAAAACGGCCAGCATTTAATAATATACAATAATAATTTTTAAAGGCATACAAAATATGCAATAGATGTTGTTATACAACATTTTACATTACACAATAATCACTTCTACAAACACAGATTTTTCCCCCCATAATTTTTGTTTTCCTTCATATATCCACACATATATAAACCAATAATTCACATAAAGTTGTTTCCACTTAAGAATATTAATGTATAAAGTTTTATTAAAATCAATCAAATTCCGCACCATTTGCAGATCACAAGAAAATATTATGAGCCAAGATCACAACATCCGATGACTTTATCATGGAATCAACAAACATGGTTTATTATTATTAGATCTATTATATTGTGAATATAACCACAGATCGATGATAAATGTATTGAAAAAATTATGAGCAGGCAAAATAATTATTACATGCACGTAATATACGTACAAATTCAATATTGTTTAAAATTACGTTATTAATATGTAATATAATGTTGATGGATGATTAATCTACAATTAGAAAACTTACAAATTAATGTAACAACCAAGATGACAGAAGTTCTTAAGCTACTTAAAGTTTTTTTTAACAATATTATTGTGTATTAGAATAGACATTGATATCTAATGTAAACTAAATTGAAAGAAAATGACAGTTTCCGATCGACAACTGAGAACATTTTAAGTCTCAAATTTATAGTATATTGAATTGAAGTACACTTGATTGGTTGTATAAATATAATTTAATTTCTTTATTGCTTCTTGAATGAACCTCTTGATATTTACCATCATTTTAAATGATCTGAACACTTTGCGACAACTGTAAATAAAAATGTCATAATGCAAAATAACTGTTAGATGGGCACTTATTATGTATTAGAAGGTTTTTAAGGTACTTGAGATTAACAATTGATAGTAGAACTTTTTATATAAATACAGAATGTATTATTTTTTTGCAAATAGATTGAATTTCATTTATGTATAAGAAGAAATGTGTGTATTTGACTAGTAAATTGAAGCTATGCTTACTAAATACATATGTATTGTTTATAATATATTTAATATGAAATTAAATTACATTTATTCATTGGCCATCAGTTTTAGGAAGTTCTATTAATACTTATATCAATGTTGCTAATAAATGTACATTAGTATTATGTATAATTTATGAAGCTATTAGTCCATTTCTAAATCTCCATGTGTCATATGTATTTACTGCGGGATACTATACAGTGTGTAATGTTATATTCTAAACTGTTAATTTTTAATATATAATACAACCAAAGCAAACAATGAGATCTGAATTTAAATTATTTACAAGCAATACAAACCTCCCGATAGCAGAATTAATTTATTTATATGTATGAATATATTCTAAGGTGACACTTGAGCAATTTAATATGTACATGTATTTCTGTATCACTATTTTATAATATACAGTTGATTAATATTTAGGTTCGAAAACAAACTAATCAAATACACAAACATCGGAAACTGTCATTTTAATTTTATCAATATAAGGTAGCGCGTTTTCAAGGCAATTGGTTAATTTAGTTTATTGTTGAAAACAGAATACACCAACTATAAAATATGAAATTTTTATATACACATATTAAAAATTAAAATAAGCATATTTTTCTTCAGTAATCTAGCCTGGAATATACACTAAAAAGTATTGACCCTTTACAAAATTTAGAATTGGGATTATTCAAATAAAATCTTATTATTATGGAAAATATTGCTTCTAATAACACATTGTAACTTATGTATAAAAAAAATATTTTTTTCTTTTTATCCATAGGCGACCAAATAGATACATATGTATAATATGTACTTTGGATAAGTAATTTGTAAAAAATTTAGCCGATTAAAAATATGAGGTAAGCACTTGGTTCTTATATGCTTAATTTAAATTATTCATAAAGGGTCTTACACACCTGACGGATTTTTAATCAACTTGCCAAAACACGATCATTTTATACACATCATCATGAAAAATTACATTAAGATGCATTTCATAAAAGAATATTTATTGTTTTTAGTTTCACTATATCCATTTAATTGATTTCTATAAATTAATATTCAACATTAGCAAATTTTTTGAAAGTTATATACCCGCATGTGTAATTTTCTAGGCACATTTAATAACTGCACTATTATGTCCAAATTTATCAAGTTTTTCAACAAAATGTGTAAACGAACATTTTATAAATGTTTTAAGTATTTTCGAATACAACTTATCTCTTTTTTTTGTAAAGCTGACATAATTCATAATCAACTCTTTATAATTATATTGAATTTCGAAGATAGTTAAAACGTTGTTTGGAAAATATGTTGATTTCCTTAGTGAAACAAGATAATCAATTATTGTTGTCAGCCTCTTTGCATACAAGATTGTTAAACAGATGTTAATTGATTTGAAATAAGCATGTTGTACTTTCGAAAAAAGATTTGTTTTGAAATAAGTAAAAAATCCTTATATTATGTGCCATGACAATATTTTAATTGTATTAATGTTTAGTGAAATACATATATATGTATATTTAAATGTAATTGATCATTTTATTTTTGAAGGCATTCATTGAATGATGTCACCCCAGAATATAAGGCTGAAGACAATTTTTATATAGAACGATTTCTCCGTGTATTGATTTTAATGTTGACATTATATTAAGCAACAATATTATGATTAAGTTGATTCAAGTTGATTTAAAAATAAAATAATATTTTTTTTATAAATATAGTGTGGTTACCAAAAATATTATGGCTGATGGGTATAGTTGAAATTATTTGACTTCGGAATTGCTATAAACATGTATCATAATCGATGGACTCACTTTCCTAACATTCATCGTATGATTTTATTGCTAATTGCTTATTTGATTTAAAATAAAATACAGTAAAACCTCGTTTTTCACATTCTCTCAATTTTACGTTATGGACGGTTCCCGAGCCCCATCCTTACAAATTCGTAGCAGAAACCTTCAATTTGAATATTTTTTCGCCAGTAAATTACATAAAAAGTAGTATTGATATCTGTATTTCGACTCAAATGTCAATTACGAAATTATTTTATGATTGCAAAGTATGTTTATTTTAGTAAATAATTATTGTTTAAAAAAACACAGCCATCCTAAAAAAATATAATAGCTGGTATTTATTCACAGTGCGAATGTATATAGAAAGAAAGATCAAGCCCTCAATTTTACATTTCCCTCAAATTTCATTTTCTTTTTACCGAACCCTGTAAAAACGAGGTTTTACTGTATATTAATAATTACCCAGGTACATAGTTATTGAGTTTATCATAATTTAAAGTAGTTATTGAAATATTTTTACAGTCCTTTTTTATAAAAGCGCATTTCAATCCCTAAGTGAAACTATTTCAACTATACTCGCCGTTATTCATAATTTTTTTTCCCTTGTTGTTCATTTTTACAAATACATATTTCATTATCTCTAAGCATTAGATAATAAGTCAGGTAAAATTGATTAATAATACACATAGAAAACTTTAAGATTAACAAATCTAGGCATGGGCATAAGTGTGCTTACTAATGAGGTATATATGTTTCACATTTTGATACGATCATCTGCTCCAATATTCGCAAGTGTTTTCTTAATTCTTAAAGCAGTTAATCTCGCTGCTGGGTTGTGGTACCAACATTCTTTCATCACTTTAGACATCGCTTGCAAAACCTTAAAATAAGAAGTATATTTCATTGTACATTGTTTGATTGTACATGTATTTTGATTTTATAAATACACACATTATCTGTTTGCCATCGATTAGGAATGCTCGGTCTTCTCATCTCAATGCACACACATCTCCGCATATCCTCAAGGGTGGGATCGGGGGGAACTGCGTCATAATATGGCGGTTGGTAATCATCATGCATTCCACCAACGCTGCATCTCCTTGTCATTTCCCACAAAACGAGACCAAGGGCATAAACATCGGAACGTTTAAATGGGTCAAATTGATTATTGTCCATAGACATATCTAACACCTGAAAAAAATATTTTTCTCCAAAAGTTGAATATTAAAGAGTTAATTTTTATGTATTCAAATACCTCTGGTGCCATATATCTCTTAGTTCCCACTCTATTTGTAGAGGGAATGTCTACTGTATCGAGAGCTACATCGTGGCGTACCGCAAGACCCAAATCTCCAATAACACAAGTCAAATTTGATTTGACTAAAATATTCTTCGATTTGAGATCTCTGTGTGCTATAGCTGGTTTACCTAAAAAGCCAAAATTGAAAATGAAGACATGTCTTTTCAATATCTTTTAAAACGCAAAATAAAATTGCAAATAAAAAAATTAACTTAAAATTCCTACAAAAAGGGGAATTTTAATACAACAAATTGCATGGCAAAAAGTCATTAAGAAAAAAAAACAGTGTAAAGGGTTTAAAAAAAAATTATCAATCGCTTGTTTTGTTCATTTTAAATGCAAATTCTTCTGAAACTAGATAAAGCATTTTTTAATAAACTGATAATCTTTTAATTTAGGTAAAAAAAATTAACACATTACCAGTCGAATGATGTGTGAGACCCTTTGTCCCAACTATATCCATATGGAGATGAGCTAATCCTGTGGCAATAGATAGAGCCATTCTAACTAATGTAGGTGGATCAACAGTGCGTGCACTCAAAAAATCGAAGAGGGAACCATTTTCATGATAATCAGTGATAAGCCACAGCTGCGTCCATGTACCATTATCTAAAAACATATTCTTTCAAATACATACTAATACATAAAAGGGTTGACATTCACCTTTATTATCTGCAGCGATAAAACCAAGAATATTTTCGTGTCTCAACATTACAGTTTGATAAATTTCAGCTTCCCGAAACCACGAACATTCTTCACGAGATGAAAATATCTTTACAGCTACATTTTCTCCACGCCAACGTCCTCTCCAAACTTCACCAAAGCGTCCTTTACCGATGATGTCTAATAATTGTATCTGACGGGCAATAGAGCGCTGCACGAGTAATGGTAATCCTAAAATTTAAATAAATAAATACATATTTATAATAATTTATAACTACAAATATTCTCCGTGACTTACCGGATCCAGAGCCTGAAGTGGTCAATTCGATCATGTCTCTAATAGTGGCAGCTCCCATGATTGGATGTGTTGGTTCACAGAGAGAATCCTCTCCTGGATAAAATGCCCCTCCTCCACCTCGAAGTTTGCTTTGACGTCTTCTCCTTAAAGCAAGTCCGATTCCGATAGAAATACAGGCGAGAGCCACGGGACCTGTTATAAGAGCCATCATTTGCCATCCCGTAAGTCCTGAACCACGTGCTGCTGCTTCTATCAACATAAAAATTACATTTTAAATTGACTAGTTGACATAGTTATTCAGCCCATTTAGAAATGTAGTTATATATACTTTTATACTTACATCAATCAATAACATGAAAGCAAGTAAGTAAACAATATGTTATTAATTTAAAAAATTTAACACCAAAAATATGATTAAAAAAAAAACATTAAAATTTAGTTTCATGCTAAAAATATATTATACATTATATGCGTGTATAAAAAACAATAAATAACAAACACAACAAATAACATGCAAAAGCCCAATAACCTTTTAAGCAACACATAATATATAGATACTTACTACATGTGTATATAATTTACTACTTCTGAAGAAATTTTTTATACAAAAACTACAATACATACAATACAGGTACATAGATATTAAATAGATATAAATCTGATGATATATTGATAACAGATGTTTTGAAATAATTTTTAAATATCAACATAAGTATTGATTTCACGTAGGTTCGTTGTTTTAAATATTTAACTCCATTGATATATGTAAGATACATATGTATATACAAATTATAAATAAAGCCGTAAATTATGAATTACATTGATTAAATCTCCAATGGTGAATGCGCCATGCGTTATTATGTCTTTGATTGAATTGTGAATGAAATATATCTTGAAGCCCTTCTTAAATTTAATATTTTTCATTTAAAAAGAAATCATACTTCTGAAATTAAATTTAAATGAGTCATTTCACGAATAAGAAAAAACTTTCCATTGCAAAATAGTAATTTGATAATGTTATTAAAAAACAAATAAATGCATGAACCAGAAACGAGAACACATGAATGACGATGGACAGTGGACATATTGACGCAAGACTGGATCCCCATAACATTCCTAGATTCTGGAACCTCTGATTGGAACAGAGTTTACCTTGGATCACCAGTGGAAGACTTCTATGAGAATTACAAAAGTCTATTGTGTTGCAACAGCTGGTAACAGTGTAAGGTATCTCCACCTGCTCCCGGCACCAAACGGGGTCATCTGGTATGAATGCGGACTCTCTATTCATACATCTACACCATAAATACTATTAAAATTGGTTCAATTAACATTAAATATTTAAGTGCCTTCAATATTAGATCTTCCTGTTTATTTCGTCTCTTCACCTTGGAGTAAAATATGAAAAGTATTAATTTTACATCTAATTACATACTTTACAGATATTCGAGAATTCATGAGTATAGCTGAAAACCGTTTATTTTTTATATTTATTAATAAATCAAACAGCATCCTGTATATCAAAAGAATACATATCTATGCTAAGTGGTTAAATTACTACCATTCACCAAAATAATTATTGTAAAAATATTAGCACTACATATTGTCACCTCGGCAGATTAAAAGACATCAACCCGCAACTTTGGGTGAAAAGAACAGTAAATATTTTTTAGTTTCCTACTTTCGTAAACAATAATGTTATGTAGTGTCTGAACAAATTTTAGATGTGCTTAAATCTGCCGAGTTGAGATATGGCATAATCAATAATTGTTGCTGTCATTTCACGTCAAATATGTTTTTGACAGTAATGCTAAATAAGCATGCAAATAACAACAGTGAGAAATGAAAATATTTAATTAAAAGCCGAGTCTAGAAAATTATAAATTTTGGATCTTGTTCATATGGAGAAGGTTTCTCAAGACTCATTTCATTCATTAAAATTTTACCAAACACAAATAAGAGTGATGTTAGGAATACAAAGCAAGTACATATGAACAAGGTCATCTATGTGTGCTGTCGAGTCGTAAAAGTTGCATAATGGGAATTCACAACATACATTTTAAACTCTCTATTTCGACTGCATGTTCTATAAACTAAAAAAATATTCAGTCGGTGCAGGAAAGTAGAATTACAAAAAGAAAATAATACAATAAGCCGTCCACCTTATGTGATTTGGTCATAATAGGCATATGAAAATTTTTGTTAGTTGTAGTTGACGATTACCTTCTGATCGGATATGGAGCTGCAACTTAATGTCCTTGTTGCACATGTGCTCCTTGCAGCATTGTATCATGACCGTGTCGTTCCTAGCGACGGTGGACAAGCACAAGATCGGATTCTCGAGGGGGAACATCATTTTACGATCGAGGCACCTACACCACGCCGCATGTCACAAACAAAACACACACGATTCAGACGGGAATTTTTACGGGAAGGTGTTTAAATTAATTTATATATATACAGCAGAAACTCAAACATACTACACTGCAATATTATGTATGTTACCTTTTAATAGTTTTGCATAGTTTGGTTATTATATTCAAGATTCTACTGTATAAAATATAATAACAAATAGACACGAGAAAGAGGTACAGCAACACACTAAACACATTCATTCACACTCTGCATTCAGTTTCATTCTCAAACATTATAAATTAGTCAAGATGATGCGAGTATATTGTTGTTTTGGAATTTTGATTATGCTAACCAATATTCTCTGCACCTCCTGTTGTAAGTGTAATAAACATGTTTTTTTATTTAGGAATGTAAAATTTTGAAAAACAGTCTGGATATAATATTATAATCTGGAAGCGTTCGCCAATGGTTTTTGTGTATAGCCAAATATTGTGTAAACATGTAAATTACAACAATAGGTTTGTTTAATTTTTATAAATCCTCGAATAAATATAAATATGTGTTTATATATTTTCCTAACGTCTTCAATAAATTAGTCTCATGTATTTGTTATAATGTATTTTGTTGCTCGTACTACTAAATAGAACTGTTAAGATAAGTATATAAATATAATATAGATTAACAAGCCTATAATACATTACAGTTACGGGTGAGTATAATAGGCGAACAAAATTACAAACAAAACTTAAAACCTTGCAAAATGCATGTAATATTATTGTGATAATAATGATGATTTTATTTGGAGAATGTGTATCTTCAGCCACATTGTTTAATGGATCTGGACTGTGGAATGAATCGTAAGGATCTTGGGAATAGGCAGGCGGTGAATTGGTTTTGTAAATATTCAATTAGAATATGTAAATATTATGTATGCTTCACACACACAAACACGATGGATCAGCAGCGTGCGTTTGGTTACCTGTTACCGACGGAGGATCAGGCCGCTCGCTATTGCAAAAGTCTTTATTCCGACAGCAAAAATTGCTGCGGACAAGGCACCATCGTGACGCTTCCGGGGGAAAGACTTGCGACATGGCCATACACCTTATTCATCACAAGCATATATGGTTCGTTATAAGAGCATATCCAGATATATGTTTAGACGCAAGAGATAAAATATCATAATATTCGTGGTAAAAAATACATAATCATTTAAAAATGACACTAAAACTTTTTTGAACTAACTAAATAATAAGTAATTTTAATACATATGCGAGTTCACAGTGTTAACCCATAATTTTAAGCATGCATTTAATACTTGTAAGACAAATGTGAGATTGTATTTTGAAATGAATTATAGAACAGAATTTCCTATTATTCTATTCTATTTTTTTTTCATTGGATATTTGTCAAAAGCCAAAGTTAGTCAATTTGACATAGATTTTAGAAAATTCTACTTTACAATGAAAAATTATTCATATATTCTATCAACAAGTGTGAATAACAAATATGTATGTATCTTTCAATTTTAAAAAACCAGTCATTATAATATCACATGAGATCCCGTTTAGAATATATTTGTATATAAAGAATTTTTCTTGACATTCCGTGGCAAATATAATTAATTGATTTTCAATACCTATAAGAGTAAGTGATGACCCCCTTTTCCAGGGATGTGGAAGTGAAACAGAAGCCATCTGTTTCGCAGGTATTATTTGTTTGAATGCAAATGTCACAATGACATTTTAAAGCTGAAACATAGAAGAAAGTTCATTAAGAATTATATGTTGAAGTTTTGATGTTACATGGAAATATTTCTAATTCTTCAAATATTAAAATGTGACCATCTTTATTGATATTGATATTAAACCATCTTATGACTTCTATATATATTCACATGACATAATTAAGCTTTGACAAGAATGAGACTAGTCAAATTTCAACAACTCCGAACCTGGTGATAAACAAATAAGATTAAAATGCACACATTGTGTATGACAAACATGATAAACAATTTGATATTCTGTGGCGCTTGTACTCATTAATTGATGTATAAACAATTTAGAAAAAAAATATTTTATTGAAAGTAAAACATCCTACATCAAATGGCCACGATTCGAACACTTTCTAGTGGGAGAAAAATTTATGCACTCATATATTGGATATACAAGAAGAATGTCCTGTCTATTATGGCATAGTTATTCATTTTATTCTCCTTTGTTTTCTAAATATCATCAGCCTAAGAATATTATTGTTGTTTACGATACTCCTGATAAGTTTATTTGTAATAATTGAAGTCATATTTTGTGCATATTTATTCCATCATGTTGGCTTTAATATTATTACAAATAAACAAACGTATTTCCCATAAATGATATCCAAATTGTTATAATGTAAGTGTAATATTGGAAAGACTGATTTAAAAATACTACAGGAGTAGTACATATCTACTGCATTTACCTTAAATGACGTTTCACCTGACTGAAAAACCCATATTCCATTCTAATATTGAAAAATACATATTTAATGAGCATCGGTAAAGGTTGATTTAAAATTCAGGGTCACTTAAAATGGATATAAACAAATTTGATACAAGGGAAACTGGAATATGCTAACAATGTATTATGTATGGAGAACACACTTTTGCTTTCATTATAAATACAATTGAACAGGTTATTTAAATAATTTAACCGATATAATTGTGTCACGAGTTATGATGCACTTTCACTATTCATATATAATGAAAGTAAACCTCAGTCTGTAGTCACTTGATAAAGACGTCACGAAAGTGCTCTTTGACTAGATTATATATTTGTTTAAACACACTTACATCAAACTCTTGATGTATACATGCGTACATAATCATATCAAGACAAAATACAATGCCCTTTGAGAGTATAATTGTAGTAAAGTGGAACATATTTATTTATAACTGTATTTGTAAATCGACGAGATGGAAAAAATATAACACTTTGTAAATATTTGCAGCAATCGTGTCTTTACTACAGTGAGAATAAAATACTTTCACGTTTTATAATAAAATAATTTAAATAAAGAAAGTACAGGTACATGTCGTTTTGCGACAGTTGCGAAGACATTATCCGGCGTGCGAATGTGGATTCAAAGGCATAACAACCGAAGATGTGACTGAATTGATAGGCGGGCATAATAACAACTTACCAATCAAGATTTAAAAGAGTTGATGGAGGTTTTAGTTCGCCCTCAAGTCAGAATATTACGAAGAAGAAAATGGTGGTAAAACCGTGAAACCAGCCGATCCAATCTGTTAGATTATTAGAATTATGACACGGAACCTAAATGCACCTATGTCTTAAAAAAACAGTCAGTATAAAAGAATATTTTTATTAATTTTTGTTGAAGCATTTACTGCAATTATTTTAATTTTTAAATTACTATTCTTAATTGTTTTGTTATTGAATGTTTTTGTAAGTAATTTTAAAAAATCACTTTTTTTTCAACCTGTTCTCACTCATTTATAACTCGAGACGATTTATCTTTTATCGTTAAGAATAAAATGAGTAATCGTAATTAAAAGCAGGGTAAAGGAATGAATATCTGAACTTGATATTCTTGTTTTTAAAAGTATATTTTACATGTAAAATAATTAAACTTAAATTTCGAGTTCACCTTTTAGATTGACAAGGCTTCAATTATGGGTGCATCGGAGAAAATTATCTGCACTGGATAAATTAAATAAATAAGTCACAGACTATGAATGAACTCGATGCATCAAATAAACTAGATTGTTCTATTAAATGTCACATATCATCATTAAAAAAAGTAATTATTGCTAGAATATCAATCAAGTAATAATAATACAAATAATTCATGTTTATCTAAATCATAATAATAAGTAATAACTGTAAGCTTGAACAACAACAAGCTTCCGCAAATCATTCCGTTGCCGTTCAACAACTGTTTTAGATTATGCCGGCATAATAATAACAAACTATTGATCATTGAGACGGTGGGTGAATGTTTAATGTTTATAAATCTCAGTTCGGAGAAATTTTAACAGCATTTGAAAGTTGAAAATATCCTGAGTTAATTTTAAATTGGCAGTGATTTTTTGTAGGATGAACAATATTTTTCCATAGCTGATTTGTATCATTTTGGAAAAAAATTGAAGTACATGAACTCATTGATAATATTTATTTATATATGGAGATTACATTTCTTCAATAAAAAAATATACAGTTCAAACTGTTATTTAAATTTTTATTAGAAATATCGTTTAAAAGATTAAATTGTTATGTCATAATAAAAATGGAGCAGGTGCAAAATAAGGTTAGAAAACAATATTAAAAGAAGAAACCTGTTTATTAAATGATCATGTGACGTTTCACCTTTGGGAAGTTGCTGATTTTCAACGTGTTTATAAATAAAAGAAATTTCATACTATTGATAGGATTGATTTACTCACCGAATACTGAATGGTCGGCTGCAAAACAAATCAGCAAAATGCCGATTGTCGACATGACTGTATTGGCTGTCATGACGGGGCGGCAGCTAGCATACCCCATGTCCCCGGGGGCTCCGGGCCTTTGTCACCACTCCACTATTCAGGTTATATCCTTATGACGGAGACGTGGTGAATATGATCGTTCCTCTCTATAAATAAAAGTTAATATAATGTTGGATAAAATAACAAGACGCGCGCCATGCGGCGACGCACGCACCACACTGTCCCACACCGAGGGGAACGTGCACGCTAGGGTGACCACATCGTCACTAAAAAATATTTACGAAATACGATAGTCTTGAAAAAGCCGACCAAATATTTAAAAAAAAAATATTATCGCGCTTGCAAGAAGCCTTACTCCCTAATTATAAATACAAGTGATTTTTTTTAATAAACGAATGACCTAATTTCTTGTTATTTTATTTACATTTTGAATCATTTATTTATAATGATATAATATATACAAAATAAAGATATCAGACTTAAATATCGGAATAGCATTACAGGATACTATCCCAAGACGCTATGGGGATACTGCAGTCATAAAGGAAAGTAAAATGTAATATAAACACAAGAATTAAGTAAAGTAATAATGTAATAATATATATTAAGGCACTCAGAAACTGCAGAAACGAAGGAAGAGACAGATAAAACAGGCCGTTATAGGTCTCTTTGACAGCCCATTTATTTAAAAGGTCAACACCCCGGGTTAGTGGGTAAACTCTATGTTGGTTAGTTCTGGGCGAAGGAACTCTAAAAAGGGAATGACCGCGTCCACGCATATAATTATCCAGACAGAACAATCCTTTGCGTTCTAATATCGCTGGAATAGAAGCCTGGCGTCTAATAACCAAAAATAAAAGACTTAATAAGGACATGTATCTCCGGAGCTTCAACGAATTGTATGCAAGGGCGCCCAGGAGAAATTTCGTGGCATATAAGAAAGGCCAATAAAAGAATTGCTTTTGGTACAAGAATCGAAGAAATGCCTTCTGGACTCTCTCTAAATAGCAGAACAGTACCCTAAAGAAATAAAAATCGTATCTTTCACCAAAAAGATTTTTATCGAATGATTGACAAAATCATATTTTCAAAAACCTACATGTTTAGTATGAATTTTAATGAAATCAAAGTATTAAGCTTTTTTGAGTAAATATTGATATAATACTTTGATTTGTACTCAAAATTTGAGGATTATTTTTTTGTGATTTACTTGTAAAGTAAAAACGTCTATAAACGTAAATAAGTTCATCAAAAACGAGATCGGTCAATTTTTAATAAGTATAATACTTTAAATGTACTAATGTTCGAACTACACCAGGAATTTCTTATCGTACTTACCATTTTAATTAAATATGAAGAATTAAAACATGTATATACTGAGTGTTGTCATATGCTTTATGATAGTTATTAAGAAAATAAATATTACTATCATACGTCAGTTAGGTGTTAACTCGTTGCATATTTATTTCATAATCTATTATTTGAACAGTAGGCGGAATGGACGTTGATTATAAACGAGAGATCAATATTTGTCGCGTTATCAGAACAAAATGTATTGGCAAGATTATTTATCTTTTTATACAGTCGCATAATTATTTTTCGGCGTACTCATACAAAGTTGTTATTTAAAACAAAGCTACTGTAAATAAGTCTGATTACGATATCAGTAGATTTTGACTGTGAGTAGTATTTTTTTAATTCTTGAAAAAATATTTTATATCACAAAGTATCCCATATAAAGATTAAAAAAAATTCAGATTGTCGGTTTTTACAAGTTGTTATTTAAAATTCAATTGATGAAAGGTTTGTGGATTGGTGTTGATTCATTAAATCTTATGTTTGTAGAGCAAATGTCAAACTTTATATGTACATGCTCAGATTACTTACGAATGGTCACACCGCAAAACTATAAACACAACAAACAAAAAGTAACGCAACTTCATGGTCAATCTTCGTTATCTAATTAATACGATGTACGATTATTAATAAATATATATTTTTAAATAAACACTGGATGTTTTATGAAGTGATGGTCACCTTGAGGCCAAATATATTTTTGGTAACAAAGTAGTGAAGGGCAGCGCCACGTAGTGTCGATAGATATAAACTCGTACCTCCCGAAAAATTCAAATGTATGCAAATATTATTGAAAATCCTAATTACTACAGCATATTGATAGTTTGTTTTAAATAAATAATCATGAATAACTTATCTATTGTAAGCCGCAATATTACCAAGAAACTTTCCACTGTTTAAAAAAAAAAAAAAAACAATAATGATGAAATTTTCATTCAATACTTACCTTATTTGTTATATTTGTTTTCGAATATTTCGTACTTGCCTACGTGTTTTTATATTATGAAATCAATACTGAGATAAGAAGTTGGATTTATCATATTTTGACGATAGGCGTGTATTGAGCGAGCAGATATCAGATGTTTTAAACCCACCCTGTATAAATAAAACAGCCAGATTGATTTTCGATATTTCATTTAAAAACATTTATTTTGTTCATTATCATAGATAATATAATAATTATTATTATGCAGTAGACGATCATGATGAGTGTCAAAATTTTCATTAATTTCAAAGGCAGAAAAACAAAACCAACAGAGACAGAAATGGCTACTTGAAGTGTTTATTTATATGTTTGGAAAGTCTGTATGTTTGTTCCCAGAGCGAAGAGACGACGACACGGACCTTCGGTATTAATTAGCTGGATTTAATTCCTGTGGTCCACCTTTATTTTGTCCCATCATCTCGAATCATCCAATCTAGACTTTCGCAGTAAATGCGCCATTCTTCTCTGCCTTGATCGATATCTATTTTGAATCTCATATTTGAACGCTTTGGGGGGCGTTTTTCATTCGACAAGCGTGGATTCGTAATTTACAATTAATATTAGGGTCGAATAATTGAAACAATTAACTGGCAAGCCTTCCGAATATTCCTCGGCAATGATAATGGGAATAAAAAAATCTTAAAAAAGCTGTGCGAGCGCGTATGTGTTCTTATGTATGTAATGCTTGGTAGAGAGAAATAAACAGTGTTGGTTTTTAAATATAATATATCAAGACACATTTTTATTTTGACAAAAAAATAAAAAGTCCCAATCGGCTGACAAGATGACTTCACGATGTTTATATTTAATATAATAGTAAATAATATTAATATAATAGTTATAATAATTGTATATAAATAAATGACGTATGTTTTGGTGTATTTATGTGTTGTGTTGTGTGAGTGTGAGAGTGCAATCTTTTTTTTTTTTTTTTGTACACAGCGCAAACGCAAAACGACGCTGTTTCGATGTTTGAAATGCACGTTTTGTATATTGAAAAAAAAACATTTTTTTTTTGATATTATTCATTGATATAGTTTTGATAAATCGTCGGTCTGCGAATGCGCTGTATTTATAAATATTTATTAAAATTTATTTCCCCGACATCTTCTCATCCTCCTCTTTCTCAACATTGGTTCTGTGTACGTTTGTGTTTGAGTAATTGTATGTGAATAAGTAAAGCGTTGTTGCGGTAATTATTCTCGGTGTTGTCGTCGTAAACGTTTGTGGTTTTGGTTGCGATCCGTTTACTCCGTGACGGTCCTGGATTCCTGGACGAGATAGACCTGTGATCCGGGAACTGATGAGGTGGTGACGAAGGTGCGGTGCTTGGCTCTGATTAGAGTCAAGTTGCTCTCGGCAGTGTCAGCGCGATCTTCGGCAGCCTCCAACTCGCGCTGGAACCTGCGGACGCGGGTGACGCTTTGCTGAGACATGCCTTCCTGTAAGTCGAAAACGAGTTGGGGGTGAGAATCATATTGGGATAATAATTAAGATGATTGACTAGACCTGTTCCTGGAGCTGCCTCTTGTAAATGTTGACCTTCTGTGTGGTCTTGTCGAGTGAGTCTTGGAGAAGAGAAATGTTCTTCTGGTCTTCTTCGCATTGGATGAGAACCTCCTTGACGGTGCGCTCCTTCTTGCGCAAGATCTTGATGGTTTCAGCGTGTCTGCGCTTTTCTTCGTCGAGTTCGAGTTCAAGATCGCGCATGCGAGCTTCAAGTTTGCTGATGATGCGTTTTCCGCCTACGATAGCGTTAGCTTCGACCTCTTCCAATCGGACTGACAGATTCTAAAACACAACAAATCCACAACAATCACAATCATAATCAACCATCTAGATTAACCAACCTTGACTTCAATCTCGAGAGACTTCTTGATGGCCTCGATCTTCACGATTCTCTCTTGTTCCTCGTGTAATTGTTCGACGGTGTGCTTGAGTTCGACCTGGACACGTTGGTATCTCTCATCGCTGACTCTCAATTCCTTGGTGATTTCGTCGTAGTCTCCGGCGATTGTGGCCAATTCTTGTTCGATCTTGGACTTGGAGCTGGCCAAGTTGACGTTGATGACGGTGAGTTCGTTGATGCGAGTCTGGGACTCTTCATACTGCTGCTCCACGGCTCTCTTCTGGCGGAGTGCCTAAACAATAACAATAATCAAATTAGTAATGACCAATCAACGATGAAATTTAAAAAAGACTACTCACAGATTCATAATTTCCGCGGATTTCTTCAATTTCACCGGTGAGCGATTGCAGGCGGCGTTGCGCAATGCCATATTGGTCAAGGGTCACTTGCAATTGACGTTGGACTTCATCGTAGTGGGCTTGCAATTCAGTCAACTAAAATTGCAAATAAGAGTTATATCACTAGTGTCATTGAGTTTCAAATAATTTGTAAATATGCACTGACAGTGAGAGATTGCTTCTTGATGGTCTTCTGAAGATCGATGTTGGTCTTGTTGGCAACATCAAGGGACAGTTCCAATTCAGTGATGTGCATTTGCATCTTCTTCTTAATCCTGACAACTTCGGTCTTCAACTTAGTCTCAGCCTCAACAACGCGAGCATTCAGCTGTTCAATCTCAATGCTGGTCTGTTTACTGTGAACATTTTTTTTTAAATTAGAAAAAAATGTATAAATAAATTTTTTAATTGAACTGAGGAAATAGTAGTTAATTATGAAACATTTGTAAACCTTTTATCGAAGAAATAATTTGTACTTTTTGCATCGAATGTCTTTAATTCCTTCTTGAGACCATCGAGTGGACGTAAAAAGCTAGCTTCGTCAATTTCTTGCTTTGCCCTATTTTCCATTAATTTAGCATGAGCTCTAGTATCGTGCGAGGCGTATGTCTGGTTTCTTTGAAAGCTCCTTATGTCCATTTCGGTACTGTTGGATATATTTTTAATACTTTCTGATACTAAGGTCGCCTCGATGGCTTTGGCCGATTTTCCCCTGAGGAACTTGGCGGCGGACTTGAGAGCGGACTCGACCGACGCTTCCTGCATCTTCTCTATGTCAGCCTGAAGCTGTTCCATTTTGTTTCTATTGTGTTCTTCGTAAGCCTGAGCTGTCCTTTGTTCAATTTTAGCTCTAGTCGTGTCCGCGGTGCTCTCAGTCCTGACGTGCTTAGTGACGTTAGCGGCTGCAGCCACCTTTCTCACGGAGAAGCCGGACCGCTTGGCTATTTTAAACTGACACAACTCTCGCTTGGCTCGGTCTGAAGTCTCTTCAGTGAGTCGTGTCAGGTCTTCGTCACTGTACGATCTGATCTTAGTAGGTCTGTGCTTGGACAAGCCGCGCTCGTTGTTCCAGGGCAGATGTGGCGGGGGTCCGGGAGAAGCTCCTCTCTCCTTTGCATTTATATAATCGATCATCGGTTGATAGTATCCGATTCCGTAGCCATAGTTGTCTTCGTAGACGGTCGTAGGAGGCCTCTCCCACTTCTTAACCGTCCTCAAAGATGCCATGTTAACGTTACCTTTTTGTGTCTACAATACACTAAATCGGGCCACCGACGGAGCGTTCCTTTTGTAGCTCTTTTCGGTATCTGGTTGCATCGCTGCTAGCCAATAAGGTGACGAGCCGGGTTCTATTCCTGTCTTGTGACTATTTTAGCACAGCTGTCGTCTTGCAAATATTATAATTAAACCTGTTCACGATACGGCGACTGTGTTGCAGCATTCAATTCCACTTGACACCTGCATTTGACCCGGTGAGGAGTGTGCATTTGATCATTAGAGGAACCACATCTCGCACACCTTACGGAAACTAGACAATAACCTATACATTCACATAAGATAAGGTTTTCACACATTCAAATCACACAAAATTTATGTGTTGTTTTGCGTATTTATTTGTTTGCTAATATTTTTGTGTATCGTGAATAAATTGATGCGTTAAAATTGTGTACATAAATTATTGGCGTTGTTTTTCTGTTTGTCTGTGTGTTTTTAAATTGCGATCTCATTTCATCTGTTTGTACAATCATTTAATGTTTTTTATGATGTCTGAGCTGAGATGCTTCAGTGAGACTATTTATAGTTTGAGACGAGACGAGATTTTCCTATTACATTCGTGACATTTACAAGCGTTTTCAAGCCGCGCATTAATTTTCACAATATTTATTGAGCCCTTTGAATGAATTTTTCAATTTGAGAATTTTGTTTGTCATGCACGTGTGAAATTTATCTGTGTTTGGCATTCAATCATTAAAATATAATGTTTTTGGACGTGATTCAAGATAATGTACGTAGCGTCAAGTTACGCACGTCATCTCGCAAATTATGCAAGAATATTATATATTTACTCGCACTTAATAACATCGAACTAATATTAGATTATGCTTCTAATACATAATGAGATTAGACATTAATGATATTTTGAATAAAAAATCCAATTAAATCATATCTTCAGCAAACAAGATAAGATTTTTGACATAAAAAACCAACAAGGAAATGAATCGGGACGAATGAAATTGTAACATTGGAGAGTGATAATATATTTTTTTCAATTCTAGTTCTAGCAATATTTTTTTTACTTGATTATGAATACATATTTTTTATTTATAAGTATCATTTTGATGTGATATATGGAATAAATACATAATATCATATTATTAATATTAAAAAATATATTTAATTGTGATAAATGTCGTCAATCTATCACAGAATCGAAGAGATTGTCAGGAATTATTCATGAATATTTGATTTAGTTGGAATATAAAAGCAAATTTGCATTATTTATGTCATATTGATAGTCTAATTAATAAATGTATAGGCGAATTGGTCAAATGAATTGAATATTTTTTAATCTAAACCCATCAGCCAATCCTTTTTTAAAAGCAGAAATCATGAAGATTAATGAAGTCGAACTTTCAAAATTAAATAATTTGCTAAGTTTATTAGACGAGTGATTTCATCATGTTTAGTATATTTTTAGAATGGTGATTTAGATATAGAATAAATAAAAGTTGGCCTGCCTTAAATGAGACCCTCGATCATTGACACGAATGATAAAGTCATTATTAAATGTGTAGCAAAGCCAAATACTTTTGCACAATACAATCACCCTTGAAACTGTACGATATAAATATAAAAAATATAGCATAGGGATGATGAACATGTATTCGGGATGGAAAAGTCCACCATTCCGGAAAATGCGAGAGGGTGTGATTTTTTTGGAAATTGTATTAGCTTGTACTTAAATGCTTTTTTTTTTTAATTGTACGTTTGAGTCACTCATCGGATAGTCTATTCCTGGCCCGGTCTCGAACCTGGAACCTCGCCAATTGCCATCGAGCCGATAATGATTGACGAAGCGTTGAAGATCTTCAACGGTGAAGGTGACTGACTCTTTGTCGTCCTTTGATAGAAAATAATCCATAATGTGTTGCTTGCAAAGCAAATAACGACTCTCAATAGAAAATTGCATCTTATTTTGAAATCAAGCCTCACTTGTGTTACTTTCTTTTACACCCCAATACAGGGTGGTTAGTAAATTATCCATCGTCTTATAATATTGTATATGATATCATTATTATTAAATACAAAATTATATTTTGCTCACCATTTCTATGTGTGAATGTTCATATTAACTGACGTACTCAGTGTAATATGAACAACATGAATAAAATATTGTTACATTCATGGATAATATTTACTTAATCTCTCCTTCATTTTTTTCTTTTGTTTCCCCACCGTTGTTTGTCCCAAGTTTTTGTTTGATTTATATAATCGTGTAATCAATCCCTTTACATTTATATTGCTTCACACAATAAACTTTCAAAGTTGTTTTAATTTGTTGTACAAAAAGAAGTAAACAGAAGGTATTTTCTTCAGTTCTCAATATTTCTTTTATAAAGAGAGTTTTTTTTCTCAATTTCATAAAGCTGTGATAATAATATTATAGATGCCCTGTTCTTCTACTTTAATATAAATTTATGGAAGAGAACTTTTTTCCTTACTTTCATTAAGTGTTAAGAGATTGAATAAAAAACGGTAGAACATTTGATTGTGGCTTGATTATTTAAAAAAAATACCTGATGTCTTCAACTTCTTTGTAAATTTATTATCTTACATACATTACTTTAATACGTCGGTTTATTGTGATATTTGAATTATTTATTCAGACCTTACGCGGAACGATGAAATTATTAGCAATTCCGTGTTCTACATAAAATATCATTGAAAATATAACAAAATAATTTGTATGAAATTAATCGTTTTGTTGGCAAATAAATATAGATTTCTCTCATTTTTTATCATATCACTCAATTCATCCCTTATACGACTTGCTTTGTAATTTGGTTGATTGCTGATTGAAGGAGACTTGTCTTCTTTGACGATTTCGTAATAATCATGTGTGTTTTATTTTGGTGAATGTATGTATGTATGTATATTACGAGTCACCCTATGCATGAGTCACCCTCTCGTTGAAAAGAAATCTGAATTTCTTTTCATAGCAGCAACATCCGTCAGAGTGTTTCTTTTGTATGATATTATTATCCGCCGGTTAATTTTACACTTTGTATTCCTTCCATGGGGTTCTTGGTAAATAGTGTTTGGTATTATGAAAATGTACTTACCGGATGGATTCAATCTCCTCATCCTTCTCTTGGAGACGACGTTCAGCTTCATGACGGAATTGACCCAATTCAGCTGCCAATCTTTGGGCACGTTGTTCTTCAGCTTTGCGACCCTGAAATATTCAATCACATTAATCCGTTTACCTGAAAATATACTCATTTCTTCATACAAATTGGCACTTTCGTGAGGGGCGGGTGATTTTTAACAGATTTCATACTACTAAGCAACCCTCTGAGACACTTCAAAGTCTAAATATACACTTCTAAATTAATTATTATTAGCCTATATGTTGAATATTTTAGGCAGATATTTTTCATAGTATATAATGCTTGGTTTCAAACAATAAATTAACCAGCCTTTGTGAGCTTATATTCATAAAAACATATTCATTAAAGTGTTAAAATTACTTAAAACTAATCATAATTGTCTAATATTTATTGTTAAAATTACTATGTCATTTCAAGTAACTTATTCCTGCTCTTAATTACATTGATTGTGAATTTATTAATAAAATAGGTAATATAAGTTAAAATTTACTCATAAAATTAAGAACTGTCATTATGTTCTCTGATTTGTGAAAACCGATTATAATTCTATGAATTTTATTATATATTAATATTGTAGCTATATATAGGGTGGACCCATATATATAACCGAGAATATTTATCGAAAAAAAAATATTAATTACGTAAAACAGATACAATATACACATAAAAGTCATTACTGAGTACTTCAGAGAAACAGTTGATTCGAAAGTGGTGTACCCAAAAACGATTCCATAAGCACTATTAATATTATTAATTATTTTTAAATTATAAAAATTTGTTTTAAAAGAGAAAAAAAATTTTTTTCAATTATTCTTATGATACCCTACCACGCCCTAAAATATTCTCAGTTATTTCAAGTCCACCCTGTATAATAAATAATAGCATTGTTTATTTATCATATCCCAGATGAAATTTAATTTATAAGTAAAATCCACAACATTGAGGAAATTATAGTAAATATTTTTTTAATAATAACTTCGAATTATAATGTTTGATTTAGATATGTGATAGAGTGAGTATAATTTTAATTTAAAATAATTAATACGTCAACTTACAGCTTCAGCTTCCTTGTAAGCGGCTGTAAGCTCTTCCCTTTCATTCTCCAAGCGACGGAGTTCAAGTTCAAGCTCATGAAGACGTCTGTTCAGGTCTGTGAGCTGATTGCGGGCATCATGGAGATCGTCTAAAATCATTATTAATTTTATATTATTATAAGTTCAACTTATTATTATTTGTTAATCATTTTCAAGCAACACTCCTGCCATCTAACTTCTCGAGTCAGTATTAAAATGAGCATTTGTTGAGAAGCTTATCATGTTATAAAATGCCGGTATTTTGAAATTAATAATAAGGATAATATCTACTGGAGGTCGGCAATTGGTATGAAGAAAATGAGGTGGACGTCAAATTATCTCTGGATAAATCAAAATTATTAATGGACTTTTCTGATAGACTCACCGCAGGATATGAATTTAGTTTAAGTAAAATGAATAAAAAATAATTGAGCCGCCTTGTGGTAGTATAACGGATTCGTGAGTGAGACTCTCGGGTTCGATTTACAGCACCGGTAAAACGATGTCCACTGATGTCATTTGGTAGATCTACTAAATCTAAAGGACTCTTTGCTGTGGAGTGGCCTGGGAAACCATCTCTACTATATTGTCCCGTAAAGGCCTGGCCAACCCCTTACAAAGGGAATCCCTTCAATAGGGAAGGTGTCACGGTGTGGATGAATATATTTATAATAATAATTACCGGCTAACTTCTTGTTCTCCCTGCCGAGGCTATCTTTCTGCTCACGAGTCTTGTCCAATTCATGAGTGATGCGTTGGATTTCAGTTTGCTTGTTACGCAAATCTCTCTGGGACTGTTCGTACAGCTGAACGGTCTCTTCAAGCCTGGACTTGATCTCAATATTGATCCTCTCGAGTTGTTCAGTACGTTTCTGCAAGTCGCGGGCTGTGTTGTTGGCCTTCTCCAAGTCGATGATGAGAACCTCAACCTGGAAAGCAAAACAATTATCTCAAACACACGGGTTCTATTAAATAGAATTCTTACTTCACTCTGGAGTCTCGACTTTTGCTTCTCAATGTTGTTGATCTTGACAAGGAGGGTTTCGATTTGCTCCTCCTGTTCTTGAATCCTGCAGGTGTATTTACGTCTGATCTCTTCGACTTCTTCGGCACGAGCGGCGGCTTCTGTCTCAAATTTGGATCTCCATTGTTGAGCTTCACCGTTGGCCTTGACCAATTGCCTTTCGAGATCCAACCTAGCTTCGGATTCTTCTTCCAGCTGTACTCTGACAGATTCCAATTCAATTTCAACCTGAAACGTGCATAATCGGGTTATAATTTTGTTGTTTTTTTTTCGTGTTGAATATTGGTTAATTACCTGGTGTAAAGATGCTTCTAAGATTGAGCGACGACGATCTTCGTCTTCCAACCTCCTGCGGGCATCTTCAAGCTGGCTGGCCAATTGGCTCTTCAAGTAAATGGCACTCTCGATGTTGACCTGAAAATATAATTATAAAATGCTTAACCTTTTATATTATGTTACATATATATCTTGGGTAATTAATTACCTTGAGGTCTTGGACCTCCTTGATCAATTCGATGTTCTCCTGAGACAGCCTGGTCTTGTGAGAGGTGATGTCGAGGATGGTGCGGTTCAACTCTTCGATCTTGATGCTGAACTCATTGATGGTGACTTCCAATTTTTCGCATTGCTTGACAGTAATGTTACGTTCCTTGGAGATGTTCTCGACTTGGGCGAGCAACTCGTAGACCTCAGCTTGGAACTTGGACTTCTCCTTCTCAGTCCTGAAATAGGTTTAGCGACGTGTTCATTTTTTAAAACGTTTCAATTTCATTCCGACTGATTTGAGAAAGAATTGAACGAATTCCGATATAATTTAGATAAAAATATTTTTAAAAAAAATTGTCTTTAATCGATAATGTATATATAATCTCCTTTACTTACTTGTAAAATATTTGAATCTAGCTAAATACCCGTCGTTATATATCGTATATTACCTAATGTCTTCATACTTATTTTTATTTAGTTAGTTAGCTGAAAATTTGAACGCGTAAAATATAAACGCACAAACTATTTCAAGCATCATCTTCCAAAATACATTTGCATATATTCAAGCTTCTCACATTTGATCATAGCATTCATGAGAACACATTCATAATTATGAACGCTGTGAAATCGCATCGCAACTTTTTCGAGAATGAAAAAGCATATTGTTAGTAAAAAAATGTAAAATAAAACTGACGGGAGAAATTCTATTTCCATCAGAATGGGTTCCGGCGACCTAATTTTCTACGATTGCCTAATTTTTTAAGTATTTCGTTTACGGTCAGTCTGGTTTTTGATGTTATACAAACCTAGCTTTAGCCTTGGTGAGGACATCGATCTGCTCTTGGAAGTCGACGACGATTTCTTGGTGCTTCTTCTTCAGCAAATGGGCGGTTTCCTCAGATTCCAAATGGACATCTTCGAGGAGTTTCCTCAGCTTACCGAGCTCGGTGTCACGTTTCCTGTTAATCTCGAACTATGGAATCGAATTTAAAAATAAAAAACACATTAAAATCGTCAAAGTAATATTTCAAACACAAATGAAATGGTGAAGTCATCACTTTAAAATTATCTTCCAATATCTCACCATCATTATTATAATATGTTTTGAGCAAAATTTAATAGATGTAAACATCGCAAGTCTGAAAGGGAAAACATAATAATAATAAACGCAAAATATCAGCTGGTAACGCAATACACGTGTTTAATATATCACAATCACTTAAAATTAAATGTTGATGGATGAATATGATTTAATTTAATGTGATTTTTCACCTGGCTCTCAGCACCTCCTTCGGCTTCTTCCAGACGCTCCGATAACTGGATCACCTGGACGCTGAGGTCGGCTTTTTCCCTTTCGATCTGAAACGCAATTTATATATTATATAACAATGTATCGTTAAAATGTGCATCGGGATATCTCTTATCATTGAAACTATATGACTCTGGGGTCAAATGAATTAATGTTTAATATAAACTATGCATACAAAGCGGCAAGACTGTATTATTTTTAAACAAAGTATTGCACCACAGATAACCTTTAGATTGTAACAAATTTTAACGAGATCATTCTGTGATTTTCTATAGCTGATATAAACACTATATATATTTACTCATCTTTAAAATATTCAATATGTCTTCATTGATTTGACTTTGTAATTGCGCATATTCTACAAATGCTAAAAATACTGTAAAAATGTATCTTCTGCCAGTAACTAGTTTAAATTACGAGAAACGTAATAAACAACGATCTGCCTATATTTTTAATAAAATTCATATTTAAAAAGCAATTAGCAAAAAAAAAATCTACACAGCGAGTATTAAGTATTAAATAGTTCCAATTATTTCCAATCAAAACTAAGGGGGTAGATTAGTTTGGGTGGTGGTTTCAATGGAATTGCCAATAGTCTCCCTACTTAATTTACAATACGAGTACTAACCACTAAGCTACCGGTTTACTAATTGTATATACATATGTATTTGTAATTGAAATACTGAATTGAATAAATTATTTTCATATTTATTATAAAATATTCACAATGGGTGATTTGATACAATGTATCCGATGTTATAGGTTAGTTAGTACTGAAATATGTGTTTGTAAAATAAGTTTATTTATGTCTTTGTTTATGAGAGTTGGTAAATCCAACCTTGGTTTGAAGCATTGCACGTTGCTCATCGACCTATTTAATATTTACGATATTTTTAGAGTGTATTTTGAAATTGAAAACATGACCCTTCTCAACTGAACCCGAGAATACCTCGCAATAATGTATACTCTCCATATACTATATCATACTTTCTGTTAGTTTGCTTTGTAAAAAATATCTGTATGTATTTCAAAAGAGTTGACAAATCTAGGTTTTTATTCAGATATATGCGTATTGGAGAAGAGGGATATTGTGTTTCCTGAAAAGCGGGCAAAAACTTGGCGTCGATTCAAAACTTCAGACTTTGCTCCGACAAAATAGAAGAGCCTACTATACGCGTATATATATATATAAATATATATAGTCATTTAAATGTGTGTATGTGTGATAAAGATGGCGTCGAAGTGTATTTCTGGAGCTAGCGAAAGGTGCGGCGGGGATAAGGTGATTCTGTATCGTACCTCTTTAAGTGGGACATTATATATTTTCAGGAATTCATTCTTTGCTAATGATTATATATTATGAAAAAAAAAGAAATTTGGCCTTTTATAAATAAACAAGCTTTGGATTTGGGTTTGTGGATGCATCGAGTTTGTTTTAAACTTCAGGTTCATGGAAGAATAACATCGATTAGCTTTTATTGTTAAAATTACGCATTTTAAAGACCTGTTGTGGAGCAAAGCAGAGTTATTTAAGTCCAAATATTTATAAGTGGGCACATGTATTTCCTGGTCGAGATGTTTACGCAATCACATACCGAGATATGGTGACAGAAATAATTTCAGAATTGTTTTCCACTGACTGAAATCTCATTTACGATTCCGCCCCAGGAATGTTTGGCAAGTCTTTGACGGAAGCTACCTTTGCATCGAATATGATTAATCCTGTAAGAATATTCTCGGTGGTTGTATTTATAAAGTGTGTGCATTGCAGGTGATTCACCGCCGGCCAATCTTACAAATTCCTGTGGGTGGTCTATAATTAGCACTGTTGCCCTCTCCGACTTTCCTGGACACCTGATCTCCAACATTATTTTTAAACCCGTGAAGCTATTGCACTTATGGTCGAAACAGGTGTCCAAGACTAAATCGATTGAAACTGCCGAAATGCACTTGACACACACAAAAGCACTGCGAAGTTAATAAACAATCCTCTTTAAAAGACGTGTTTTCAGTTTCGGCAACACTCCTTAAATAGACTCTCTCCCGGACACTGTTCCGGGTTCAATTAATACTATGTACATGATCACTTTCACTATAGCAAAGCACTTTTAGTTTTTGTTACGCATAAGCGGCAATCTGTGGCGTTAGGCATTGTTGCTGTTTGTTAATTGGTCGGCTTACCCTCTGACGCAACTCCCTCTCGGACTCAAGATCATCTTGGAGCAGACGGATCTTGTCCTGGAAAAGAAAGCATTCGAGATCTTAGCACGTCACATATTTGGGGCACTGATGATATCATATTATTATTAACACGGCAATTTGCACACCTCGAGCCTGGTGAGGGCGCTCAGGTCGGCGCTGTACTCAATGTTGACGTCGGCATTGCCACCGGTGGAACGGTACGTGTACTTGGAAGATTTTATCGCTGTGGATGACGACGACATGATGGTACTTTTCGAAGGTAACTACGATGAATGTGTGTATTTGTGTATGTGTTTATATGTGGTGGATGCGGGTGTATGTGAGACTCAAGTGTGTCCACGCTCGGCCCTCGGCTGCCTCGGCTCGACTGACACTGCTTAGGGTAGACTGCCTACCAACTGCCCGTATTGTCTAAATTTAGTAGCCCCCTTCTACTACTGGAGTTACTCGGCTCGGGTTTCTAGGAGTCCTTTTATAGGCAGGCGCTATGCCCCCCTCGCGAGGGGGAGGTCTCCAGCGTCCTCTCACCTGTCTTCGCCCCGCCAGGTGTCCCCCACTGACTCAACCAGCCGGCCGATCCAAAACATACTCCATACTTCCTTCCTGTAGCTTTTCCTCCTACCACAGCCTCTATCGATGCTCTGTTATTAACCACGAACCATTATAGATTCAGGAAGTCCCTCGTGCACTCTACCTTCCTAATCATCCAGACCATCGAGTCATTTCCACAGATCAACACACTCAATGTGATCTTTGTGGGACATTTTCATCTTTCCGCGAACCATTATACCCTTATATTTTACCACTTTTACAATAGAATAGAATCAATTTCACTCGTACAAAAATAAAACGATACGTTAATCCTCTTGTTTGATTTTATAACAAAAATAGAACTTCATCAAGCTAAATGTGTCTTGAAAACAATGCCTTTTTCAGGGTCGAGACGTCTACAATCATATAAACTTTTTTTGAAATTTTAATAATCATACATTTAAGGCGTCTAAATTTAGATCCACTACTACTAACGTGAGTAGGAAATGTCAACACAACGTACACGTGCGTATTGGTCATAGATTGATTATTAATGGATGCTTAAAAGACGTTAAGAAATGCCAACTGTAGTTGAGCAGCAGTAGACAGATCTATACAAGAAACATGGGAGATTTCTACAACAAATAGATTTAAATTGATGCAAATAAGCATGGATTGATGGGGTATAATCTAAGGTCTGAAACCCTACCTTTAACTTCAAATCGAAATTCCAGACAAAGATTCATATCAACTTGAAAGCATCGTAAGATACAGTTCTTACAATAAATATCAAAGAAAAAGTATGCGTGGATCTTGAATAAATCTAGAGCCAGTTTCTTCAAGTCGTGTTAAATCTTGTGCTACGTTGCAAGAGATTGTATGAATCTCGTATCATATACCAATATTCCGTTTCTACCGCGCCTGTCAAAGCTATAGCCGAGCAGTTCCCATGTGTGTATCGGAAGCATTCAAGAGAACTTGCATACAGGCGAACGCGTCGCTTCGCCTTGAAACTAGAATGGAGGGATATCACGAGATTTAAATATAACACCTGGATTTTGACAGCTGATAGCTCGAGCTAAATCTTGAAGAAACGCATTTGGCGCGTGAATCGCCGAGTGACACGAGCTCGAGATTTAATACGACTTGAAAAAACCGGGCCCTTGTGGATTTAAACCGTCAATACATCAAAAGAAAATGTTGAATTACCTCCGATTAAAAGTAGCAGCAAATATGCAAAGATCTCCTCATTAGGCTGCAAAGACATTCGATTATCAGAGCCACGTCTTATCTCAAAGTACAAGGCAAATAACAAAAAAATATCAAAATTATTAGTGGGATTAATTTTTCAAATTCAAAAAGAAGGCGAAATCCGTTGATAGTTCGCCGCGAACGGATTTTTCGTTCTGTTTGGCCAGGGCTTTATTCCTCAATTAATAATTGGAAATTTTTCACCATATTATTTTTTTCTATATATCTAGTGATTGATTTATAAAAGAATAATGTATTAGGAAAATTCGAATATAGGAAATGCATAATTGACATTTTTATTGTTTAATCTTCATAAGAATCTTGGCCAAACTGTGATATGTAACGAATTAAACGTATAAAAAAGAAGTATCTAAGTATTTTCAAAAATAACCTCGCCGAAAGAAAAAGAGTTACTGCAATGCGTCTTCATAATGAAATTCTCACGATTGTGTTAAGCTAAGAATAAAAATTGATTATTACTAATAGTATACAAAATTACAATGTAAAATAATTCACCAATATTCAATACAAATTATTATTTTCAAATAGGTACGCTTTAGTACTTTTCCGGGATGCTTCAATGGACAATAAAACTAAATGGCAAAACACTTTCAGGTGTAACTTTCTAACAGAATCGTCGTTATTCAAATTAGCTACTGCACTATCGGGAACATCGTAAACATTTATTACGAATCTAATTTTAGATTTACGTGTGAGTCAGAACTTCTCAAAGACTGTATGCATTATTATCATAAACATCAAAGTACACCACAGAAACTTGAAACCTTACAACGCGTTGTGAAACATCTCATTTCATGAAAATAAAATGGTAATAAGCTTTCTATTGGAGAAGGTCGCCTTACATATTAAACGGCATTCGTCATAAATACTAGTTAAAATTAACTTGACGCTCACTTCAAATGCAATCCACTGTGTTTATTTTTAATCAACAACTTCATTGTGATTGTGAGATGAATCAACATATGCCAAATATATACATTGCGATCTATTTGGATGTTCATTGAATAAATAATGAATAACTACATAATTTAAAAATTAAAATAATATATATATATTCACTTCTTGGGGAGGCCAAGACCCACACCAAGTTGAAGCACCACTGATGATGATGACCTACTATTTTTTTCCTATGCTCACAGAGCAAATGTCAAATCTGTGTGACTGAGATTGTATTGATATGATTATTTTTTTTGTTGGTCCAATTACGGTAATAGCATTTAAATTAGAGATGTATATTTTATAATTGTGTTATGATTAGTAGCTGCTCTATTATTGTTGGTATATTTATAACCGTTTTTTAAATATATAACCCCGGGAAACTGTTTCGGTTGCACAAATGAGGCTGAAACTCTTTCACACTGAAAGAAATGTATAGAAACGCTCTCCACGTTTTCTAAAACCAAAATATAAATAAATACACATATATATATATATAAGAATTTAGCTGATGAATAATCGTTGGCACCGTGTTCACCAGAATGCAGAGAGAAAACACATTTCAACATAAATATTCTTTGAGAATTTTCTCAAACACACCCGGAAGAATGTATTAAATATTACTACGAACAATACGAATGGGAATTGTAACAAATCTATAAAATATTTAATAGGTCTTTCAATATGTTTGGACAGAGTGCCAATATTATTTATAGTTTATACTTTACCATCCATCTAAATTAGCGATTATTATACTGTGGTAATTTCCATCTATGAAAAGGGGAGTGAATTTAAAAACTTACAATATTAAATTCAAAAATACAGGTAAGTACTAGAAATAATTTAGACTTCAACACTTCATGGAATATTCAACGATAGGTTACAAAGTAGTCGGCTGATGAATATAAATAATTATTTCGTCGTAAAAATAATATGATTTAGAGTCCGACTAAATTATACGTCCAATTTAAAAAGTGTCTTATAATTAGAGGAATGAGGTACGAAAATAGTCGGTCGGTCGAAATAGCGAACAGAAATATAACACGGACGTAATAATAAAAAAAAAATTAATTAATTAGATAATCAATTGTGTACTGGATTACACTATTTGACTGTTGGAGAAAAAAATATAAAAAAACTGTAATTTTTCAAAACACGCTTTTTAATTAATTTTGTGATTGTAAAAATGTTTGTGTTATAATGAATCTGTATTAGCAGTGAGAATATATTTTGACTAGTGCAAGTACCGATATTTTCGCTCAGCACTCAAAAATAGGTTGGTCCAGGTAAGAACCACGTTAATCTTTAAAAAAAAAACAATATGGTATATTAATCATTAAAATGAACGTATTCTCATTAATAATACAGATTAATTGTAACATAGAATTATTGTATGATATTTAAATATTACTATTATCAAGATCTGGATTTTTCAATTTCAACTCAGGATCACTACATTATTAATTAATAGTAAAAAAACACAAAATTATAAGCTCAACTTTTATGAGCATATGGAAAATCCGCTGTAAAATCATATGAATTTTTTGAGTAAAACTTTTAACCTTTTTTGAGCCGCCTTGTGGCCCAGTGGTTAGTGTAACGGATTCGTGAGTGAAGACTCCCGGGTTCGATTCACGGCACCGGAGTCACTGGTAGATCTAGCTTAGCAAACTAGATCTTAAGTACTCATTGCTGTGTGGTGGCCTGGGAAACCATCTCTACTATATTCTCCCGTAAAGGCCAAGGTGGCCTGGCCAACCCCTTATAAAGGGACTCCCGCCAATAGGGAAGGCGTCACGATATAAAAAAAAAAAATAAAATAAAAAAATAAAAAATATATTACGTTTCCAAAATACCAAAAATGAGTTGAGTCGATGCCACCGATATATTAGCAGGCCATAAAACTGAATGCTTAAATATCAAGATGGCTGACCAAGCATATGAGTTTGACTGAGGCAATAATAATTGTTTCATTCATTTGGGGAGGCCATTATTAAAGACGACTTAAGACCAATTTTTTCGAAGTGGTTTTTATTGATAATTCTAATTATTCAGAAAGTATTATACCTAGTTGTACATTAATATCGTAAAAAAGCGGCTGAAACCTATTTAAAATTCGAGTTGAATATTAACCTTATTATGAAAATCGACTCTTTTGTTCGTAATGTTAGTATTAAAGTCAAAAATAATTTTAGTGGTTAAAAGTCGTCTTTGATACTAGACAACTCTGTATTATTTATTCTCTATATAGTATGTATATTTCAAATTCAAGAGGAAAAAATGCAACCTCTATTCCATAATAACAATACCAGCGTAATAGCTCAGGGGATAATAAGCGTGGCTACAAATACTGTGCTCATTTAATCAAATCCCACTCAAGTCAAGATTTTTTAAATTGATTTGATCGGTTATTACGACTGGGAGATTGGGAATAATATTAATAAAATCCCGATCGATCGTCTTAATCCAGGTTTACTCTGATTTCCTGTATTGTAAGGTAAATATTAATTATTAAATCGTTGTCCTGTGTAACTAGTAATAGTTAAGATCATCGACAGACAATTAACACGTTGAAGTGTTTTAAATATAAGATATTTATAAATATTCTCTGCTATTTAAATATTGTGTGGGTTGATTATCTTTAGCTTAATATAAATTATTAAAAGGTATTATTTGAATTAATAATAATTTAACCGTCTAAGGCACCAGAAGATGTTTATTGATTTTTAGTGCAGAATTTTTAAATATCATCGGCTTCATAACCCAACAGTGCAGTACAGGTGTAGTATGTGTCTTAAAAAACCCTCTCAAAGAAGCTCCATCAAATATGTAGATTTTTTGGTATTCCAGACGACTGTTTTCTCTTAATAATAGTAAAAAAAAACCAATGTGCACTCCACATTTCCCAAAACAAGTAGACTGGCAGATTACATTTTTTTTTCAAAAATCTCTGGCGACTTGGATTTTCGCAAATTGGAAAGTATTAAATAATATTTATACCGAGTAGGTAATTTAGACATAAACGCAATCGAAAGTAATAGTCGACTAACTAATTGGTGTTAGACAAGTCCCAGTTGGCTAATGGCCATACATGACGGTCTCTTGAACTCAGTCTGATCCCTACGTTCCTGAAATGACTCCTCGTGCAACAATTGCCATTGCAAACATCTACATAATGCATAATAGGGTTAACTTATTGAGGGAAAGGGGATTTATGAGTCGATAAAAAATCATTATTTTTTATACGGATTATTTACAATATGATTTGTTACACAATAGCTTGAACTTTAGACGACACTGTTTTAAGTCGTAAATGCAATGTATACAAAATGATTAGTAAGCTCAAATGCAGTAATACAATGTACACGAGGCGTACTGCATAATCATAATGAGGGTCAATAGTGCTAACTTTGTATAAATATTATGGATAGAAATCGTATATAAGCTGGCGAGTTGTAATCGTATAACATATTCGATCAGAATACCCATCAGAGAGAACAGCCATGTACTCTAAGAAGATAATTGCATCTATTCTCATCCTGGTAGTCCAGGTATCCTACTGCCAATATTACCAGGTGAAACCTGGTGAGATTTTCATCGTGGACAGCTGCAGAGGACATTTTATTCGAGGGTGAGTCTACTTTAATCATATAATAACCTTTTTTTTAATTATAATAAATATGTGCTTTTTTAGTGATGTGAATCATTGGCAATTTCATCAGGGAAAACCAAATAATGATCCTGAATTTCAACAACCAATGTACCAATTTTTCAATTACGCTTTCCATCAAAAGTATTGCAAATTCGGTGAGCCATGTCCTATAACAAATATTATTTTGAATTTGGTTAAAAACAGTTTGGAAAGAGATGAAATGATAAATAAGCAAATGGAAGCTCCTACTTATAAAGAAGAAATGGTATACGGCGAGCCAACTAAAACATACGAAATCCCCTTTTCTCACCAATACCCTTGGCATAATCAATACCAGGCCAATCCCGACCCGAATATATATTTCCAAAATCAATATCAAGAAATACCCCAGCAACCCTCACAGCCAAACCAACAGTTGCCTTTAAATATTCTTCCCCCATTTGAAAATACTCATAATGACGACGAATATGTATCACATTCGTATGACCAAGTAACTCTTATTCCGGAAACACAATTAAAAATAAACCAAGAAAGATTTGTGCCTGAAATAATGGAAAATCCACATATTCTATCGGTTGAAAACTTATTCGGTATGCCAGAAACAAAAGTGAACTCCATCCCAAGCCCAACGACTCGGTTGAAAGCCTTGGTTAGTTCGACCACAAAAACATCCAGCGTTGATACAATAGAGACTAAATCGAAAAATGGCAAAATGGACGAAGAAGTAACAACGGCTTTGGAAAACCAATTCACAAATAACAATCAGAATATCCTAATGCCGAAATCAAAAGATGATGAAATTGAAACCAACACCACGGAAACTATATCCACAGGTGATGTATCAAAGATTGAAATAGCCAATGCTTTCAACAATCTCAAAGAGACTTCAGAGGTAATGAATAGAACACAATCAAATGCAGAAGTACGGAGTGGGGAAATAAAAAATCAAGTCAATGATGGAGTTCAGAATCAAACCGAAATATCCAACGTTGAGCTACAAAGTAAAGTAGCTCGAAATTTTACCGAAAACTCAAACGTACACAATCAACGAAAAGAGAGTGTGATAGATGATCCAAAGGCAAATAATCCATCTAACAATACCGACGGTCATTTACAAGATGGAGTAGTAAATCTGGCAAGAGACTCCGTTGATGAGATAGAGAATCAAGTAACAAGAAAATCTTCTAAGAATACCCAGGGTCTATTACAGGATCGTGGATTGGGTCTATTACAGGACCATGGAGTAGAAATTCAAACACAAAAATACAACTCTGGAATAAAGGATCGAGGAGCAAGATATTCTCCTAAAAATTCCCACCATCGTGTACAGGATCGAGTAGCAATAAGTCTGTCGAAAAAAATCAACATTCAGGTACAGGATAGAGATACAAAAAAACATCTGAAAAAACCTTCCGTTTAGAGAATCCAGTAGAAAAAGAAGACACATCATCAGACAAAGCTAAAGGTACAAGATCTAGTTATAATTGAAACAAGGAGTTGCCTATATCAAATGTATTACTATTTTAATAATCTACAGTGTTGATATTTAATAATTATTAAAAAGTTTAATACTTAGTTATTTTTTATACTCAATAAACATGTATAATAGGACAAACTTAAATATTCGCTGGAGCTAAAATTTTATATTATTTTTTAATAATTACGTTATTGTTTTTTTTTGTATTTTGTAATGCCTAATAAACAAATATAGCAGAACATTTATTTTGATTTTATTTGTATTTTAATATACTTAGGTACCTAATGATGATAATTGCAGAGTTAAATATTTGAATTTCACAAACTAATGCTTTTGCCAAGTAAGTTAAAAATAGTGTACCTAATCGGTTTTATTACCTATTCATAATTATTTAATCTCGTCCTCAAAATATACCTACTTAAACCAATACATATTCTCAGTTCAATATTTTCTTAAAATAATGCAATCTCGTAAAACTATTATTTGTACAGTTTATGTCAACCTTTAGACGCACTAACTTACCACAAATGGCTGTAATCGGTGATATCGTACAAAAGTACAGGTAAGTACCTGTACAGGATGTCTCAAAAGTAAGTGTAAACTTGTTTAGCTTATTGCTTCAACACATCGAGTCTGATGGACATGTAATATTCCGACCAGTAAAATGGTTCTTCGGAATTTATTCACCATGGATTACTTCACAGGAGATTGTGTGTCCGAGAGGTTTACAAAAACAAAAATTCGTGAAATGTAGCGCGAAGAAGATTTTGCTCTATTCGAGGTTTCCATTGCTTAAATAAGGCACCAATCATCTCTCTCATTCAAAAATGGGTCAATAATTTTGATGAGACCGGCTCAACACTAGAAAAACCAAAATCTGGTCTGCCAATATCATCAAGAACGACAGAAAACGTAGCGAAAGTCAAGCAGTCTGTTGGTGACGATCCGAATCTTTCAAGTGTATTAAATGTGCATAGATGATCATTACTTCGCATCTTACTAATCTTCGCATCTTATAAATATCTACATTTGCACGCTTATAAAATTCAATTGGTGCAAAAATTAAAACCTCAGGATGCCAGTCATAGGCTTATCTTTGTAAACCAGGCAATGGAACACTTACCGACGTTTAACAACATCTTATTCTCAGATGAAGCTCATTTTCATATTAATGGTTTAGTAAATAAACAAAACTGTAGCTACTGAAATAAAAACAAGCCAAAAAAGAACCATGAGATGCCACTTCATTCACCAAAAGTGATTGTATGGGCTGCGATGTCAGCGCGCGGAATCGTTGGCCCTTACATTTTCCAGGCCATTCAGTTACAGTCAATTCAACGCGTTATGTGTAAATGTTCAACATTCTTTTTTTGTGCCAGATTTGCAGAAATTTTCTGGCTTTAACCAAAGAACATGGTTTCAACAAGATGGGGCAACCTCACACACGTCCAATATGACTTTGCCAAGAGTACGTGAATTATTTATTCCCTGGAAAATTGATCTACAAAAGAGGTGACATAAACTGGCCTTCACGTAGTCCTGATTTAACTCCTTTAGATTTTTTCTGAGGGGTTATCTTAAGTCTAAAGTTTATCAAAATAAACCAAATATTTTGGAACAGTTAAAGAAAATATTCGCAACGAAATTGCAGCCATCTCCGGTTCGACCTGCCAAGCCGTCATTGAAAATTTCATTAAATGAGTGCCGAGAACGCAATGAATTACATTTAGACAATATTTTTTTTAAAAAATCCCGAAAACCACCAGAATAACAGCTCAGGGGATAAGAAGCATGGCTACAAATACTGTGGGTCATGGGTTCAAATCTCACTTAAGTTAAGAATTTTTAAATTGATTCGATCGGTTATTACGACTGGGAGATCG